>JARJHM010000383.1:0-303694 GCA_033356055.1 Carex pumila | reverse complement strand
TTAATAGGTTAATAAGAGATGTTAGATTTATTTTTTTGAATATGTGAAGTAATTTGATTTGTTTTGAATAGGTTAGATTTTATTTTTGAAATTCGGATTTATTTTTAATAGGTTAATAAAAGATGTTAGATTTTTTTTTTTTGAATATGTGAAGTAATTTGATTTGTTTTGAATAGGTTAGATTTTATTTTTGAAATTCGGATTTATTTTTAATAGGTTAATAAAAGATGTTAGATTTATTTTTTTGAATATGTGAAGTAATTCGGATTTGTTTTGAATATGTTAGATTTTATTTTACTAACAAAAAAAAAAGTTAGAACTCTGCCTATGTTATTTTATATAGCCGGTCCCAAGCCCGAAATAAAAGAGGAGGGCAACTTTTATTTTTTAATCTATTGTTTTAAAATAAGAGCTTAATTATTTTTAAAATAATTGATTTAAGAAATTTTTGATTTATATTTTATTATAACAAAAATTATTGAGTTCAAATATACAACCATGTTAAATGAGTTTAAATTGGTATGAATTTATATTTATAATTTATTGGTTTTAAAAAAAAAAAACAGAAAAAAAACAGCAAAAAAACAGCAAAAAAAAACAGGAAAATAAAACAGAAAAAAAAACAGCAAAAAAAAACAGCAAAATAAAACAGAACAAAAAAACAGAACGGAAAAAAAAACAGAACAAAAAAAAATAGAACCGAAAAACCGAACAGAAAAACAGAAACAAAACAGAAACAAAAAACAGAACCAAAAAAACAGAACCAAAAAAACCGAAAAAAAACCAGAAGAAAAAAACCAGAACAGAAAAACAGAAACAAAAAACAGAAAAAAAAAAAAAAAACGGTCCGGACCCGGACCGGACCGGACCGCCTGGCCCCCGGTACCCGGACCGTCCTGCCCCCGAACCCGTGACGGGCACGGATATTAAACGGACAAGGCAGAATTTTTGAAAAAAAAAACCGTGACGCCCGGCCCGTTGTACCCGTGTGCCCGTGACGCCCGTGACCGTGGCTACCCGTGCCCGTGTTTTGCCCGGACCGCCCGGCCCGACCCGTTTACCAATCACTACAACACGGCAGATTCGGATGCACAGACTTCTACACAATTTCAAGTACAAACACGTAAGTGACCCAGTTTCGTATTATGTGAAAATTATAAATAATCAGCTTCTAACACAAACTTCTACACAATTTCAAGAACAAACTAGGTCTCTTTTTCTGTAAGTCGACACTCATTTCTCTCCGAAATTTTTAACAATACCATAATTTTAAAAAATAAATAAACCAAAAAATCACTGATTATAAAAAATTCTAATTTTGAGACAGTTGCATCCCTAAATTGAGACCTCTTTTTTCTAGTGACCGCATCAAGGGGTGTGGCTTTTTTTTTTTTTTTTTTTTCCTTTTTTCTTGTCCCAAACATATGCGGCAAATGCTGATACCGAAAATTTTCATTATATTATTTTTTAAAGGCGCAAATTTTGGTTGTTTTTATGTTTGATTATATACTATTTTATGTTTTGGTTGTTTTTTACCGATGACTCTAGAAGTTTATTCGCGGATAGCTCTAAATTAATTTTTATTACAAAGAAATTCAATTAGATATATATTATTTTATTTCGTGATTATTTTTTACCGAAGACCCTAGAAATTTAATCGCCGATAGTCCTAAATTAATTTTTATTACAAAGAAGTTCAATTAGATATATATTTTTTATTTTGTGATTATTTTTTACGATGACCCTAAAAATTTTGATCGCCGATAATCTTAATTGATTTTTTTTCCATTCTTATACGGTAGTGACACTGTCCGGAATGGAGAACCAATGCTCTCCGCATACAATAGGGATGAAAATTGATCGGATATTATCTGACTAAATCTAGATCCGTATTCGAAAATTAAATTAGGACTATCGGTGATTAGACTTTTAGGGTCATCGGTGAAAAATAACCACAAAATGAAAAATGGCACGGCGGAGCTGGCTCCATCACGGAACAGCACGGCATGTGTTACTGTTCCATGCCGTGACTTGCGTGTCCCGTGCCGTGACTATTCATGTGCTGTGACTAGCTTGTAGAAAATTTGGTATGACATGTAATCACGCGAGTCATGTGTAATTAGGACCGTTAGGTCTTAATCAAATGGTGAATCTTCAATAATTAAACGTGAGAAATGTGACCGGTTACGTTTGGACACGGCACGTGAGTCATGGAATGACTCGCGTGTCATGACCATTCGCATGCCGTGACCACCTCTCGACATTTTGATCACGGTACGGCATGAGTCACTGTTCACTTGGTCACAGCACGGCATGGTACAATACGAGACCAAAGTCACGGCGTGTTAGTCACATCACGACACGGCACTTTTTTTCCACTCTAGATGCGGATTCTATTAATGGTCCGCATCCCCTAAATGCAGTCTCCAGAAAAGAGGTCCACATTTTAAGGATGCGGCTATGTCAAAATTCGAAGTTTTCACAAATGGTAGTTTTTTGATTTATTTTTTTATTATGGTATATTTAAAAATTTCGGCATTTCTCTTCTAAGTTTTCGTCACAGAGAAGTTCCTTAGATGAAAGTTCGTACATAATTGTAGAAAAATCATGAGAGAAGAAACTAGGGTAACGCGGCTAACGGAATGAAGCAGTTTACGATGAATTGCAGCTGAATTATTGTGTCTTGACTTAATAGGATTGAGTTGACTCGGTTAACAAAAATAATTAAGAATTATCGTGCCTATATATACATTCATTGTGATTCTCACAACTCGTCATATATAGGTACAACATTGGCTTCTTTATCAACGAAATTAGCAGCAATTTCTCATACAATTATTATATTAGATGGAGCATGATCATGGATATTCATGGCTTTCCGGTTTAGGATTTGGCATTTTAACTTACAGCTCTGTAAGAGCAATTTACAACTCAAATGGAGATATGGGATCAATTTCTTTTGTGCTTGTTTCTTATTTGATCCTATTACTGTTGTTTTGGTTCCTTCGTTTGTTTGAAAAAGCAGCTCCTGAGTCTCCCAACAGAGAGAGAATCAAAATTGCAGTGTGGATTTTATCCACTGTGTTAACTGTGATGTTTACTTGGAAGGTTGGAGCAATGATGCCATTTTTTGTGGGGCTTTTCATCTCGTTTGTAGCTTCTGCGTCTTCTCTTGGTGGATTTTACACACTTTTTCTTCATCAAACGTGAATATTAAGGAAGATGCTAATATGATGATATATACAATAAGTTATGTTTTATTGCCAATATATATCTTGTTCAATATATGTAAGTATTTGGTTGATGTATATATTTAAACTCATAAGTATATATATATGTTGTATATATATATACTTGTTTGCTTGTAATCTTAATTTGACTGCCACTTGTTTACAATGAATATTAAATATAAAATAATAGACTCCCTTATATCTTAGATTTATATATCACTCTTCCTTTTAACTAAATTAAGATATACTTATGAGTAGAACTAATTAAGATGTTATTAAGCTTATTAAATTATTTGATGCACTTAACTCTAAAATCTATCAAATCATTATTTCAAATGATGAATTCAAACCGTTAAATTTTTGAACTAGTTTAATACAAAGTCAATCATCATCGCGATAAACTTGTTCAATATAAGTATTTAGTTGATATATATATTTAAGGTGAAATCTCCACCACCACTTATTTATAATGAATTTTAAATATTAAATATTTTTTATTTTTGGAATTAGTGACTTGGTGAAACCATCCAATTCTTTTTAATATCAGCAATAATTTACATAAAGAGCATTGTTTTCATGTTATTAGATCAAAGTTTGATTTATTATAAAATATAAAATAATTAGACTCCCTCATTTTTTAGATTTACATATTACTGTTCATTTAACTAAAGAATACTCACTTCTACTAGTATCAAATAGCTAAAAAAAAATATAGACATGTACGACAGAGGAATTGTACATAACATAATTGGGAACTACTAACAATTCTTCTTTATTTATCTTTATGATTTCTCAATTGAACAAATATTATTGAAAGATAGACAAGTATGAATGAGGGATTATAAATATTACAAATGCAAGTAAAACTAACCTAGCTACCTCCTCCTCCTCCTCCTAACAACAACAAAAACAATAATCATTATTTGTCTTCACAATCACAACCTGTAATATATTTTTGTAATGTAGTTGTTACTTTGCTTGCCCTAAGCTCAAAAGTTGATTTTTTTTTCTTCTAAATAAAGTGCTTTTCCCAAGTTATTTAAGGTTAATTACCTCATTTTACAAAGAAATATTTGAAAAGAATAATATCTGCACAAATAAGATCATTAACTGATTTTACTATTCTTTTCTTTACCTTTTATGATTTACTTTCGTTTGACTAATTCGACACCGCTTGTGTTTTGATAAACGGAACTTGAAAGTTTAATCTCATATTTTTCTCTCAAAAAAAAAAAAAATGATATCATTCAGTGTTATAGAAAAACGGCAGTTTAATTTAATTAATTGGTCGAACCAAACCGTTATGAATTATCCGTTTTTCATTTATATAACCAATCAGTTGGTCATTTTTTTATTGTTTTTTTTCTGCATTTATTTATTATATGTACTTTATTTTGTCTTGTCTTATATGAGAATTTCTAAATGAGAATTTCATAAAATTTTATAATTAACAATGAAACTAAGTTAAAATAATTTATTTGATAAGTTTGATGAGTTAAATACTTAATTTTTTTTTAATAATTATAAGTGTATGCACATAACTTTAATGAAAACACAACATTATTCACTCACATAACGATCAATCGCTTAACGACACTCTGTTTGCCCAACAAGTGCATACCGTTATTTACAGCACTAATGCCACTTCATTTTTGTGAAATTAAATGCACTTATCATTCTACATTTCCTTTATTTACATATGAATGTGTTTATATCGTAATTAATGAATGTTTATATCTAGAAAAATGAAACCGAATTCTTTGCCCCCCCAAGTCACTATTGATGAGTCTGAAGTGGACCCTTAGTTCAAAATTTTAAATTTTAACAATACTTTGATTACATCCGACAATGATTGTAGGGGCAAAAAATTCCTGCTCCCTCGTGACATGTGATCTCATTCCAAGGAAAATTTAAGTTGAATTTCTTTGAACCATAAAGTAAAGACGGTAATGGGCTTTGCTTCTATACGAAGACATACATGTTCGCAAGCTTCGAGACTTCAAAAAGAAACAGACACCGTCATACCGGACGAGAGTTCTTACAAAATTAAAGAACTAACAAAGGTTTTTTTTTATTTTAGGGAAAATTTCTAATGTAACCATAAAAAATTTCAAAATAGCTAATTTTTCTATCAAAACATCTTAATATCCAATATACTCATAAAAAATTAACTTTATTTCATCCATCTCCTTTTATTCATTAAATCTATTATTAATTATTTTAAAATTTAGAATGACAAACATACCCTTCCTTTGATCTGATGTATGATCTAATTCATTAAACTAAAAAGATTAGAAGAAGAATTAAATCAATCACCACCTTTGCGTTTTTGTTTCTCCTTATTATATTGTATCAATCTACACTTCATATGTCCGATTAGGAAATTTTCTCAAATTGTAATAAAGTTCCTACCTCCTTTGTATCTACTTCTCAGTTCCCATGTGAGGGAAAATATTAGAAGAATGATCCTCTGTATATGTGCCTTTGGTAGGGGTGTAAACGGTCGGATACGGATCGGATAGTGGCTTTATCGTATCCGTATCCATTATAATTTTTCGGATACGGATACGAATACGGATAGTCTCGGATACGGATACGGATACGGATCGAATATCAGACGGAAACGGATATGGATATGAATATAATTCGGATAATTAAAAATAAATTACTAATATACATTTTAAACAAGAGCAAAATAAAATATATTATTTGTGAAACTTTGAACAAGAGCAACTGAAAAATAATATCAAACAATGGAGATGTTTGTCGGTTGAAGCTTGTAGAGGAAGCCAAAATAAAAATATATTATCTAAGTTAGTCAAAGTAGAAAAAATTGAATGGAGAAGGAAATAAAATATATTATAGAGACCCCCTGTTTATCTAAGTTCAGTATCGCTATGTGTCTCTATCGAAGATTTAGAGTGACTGTGGAGAATTTGGATATCCGAATTAAATAAGTTGTCGGATACGGATAATTATCCGTATCCGATTCAATATCCAGAACCGTATTCGCATCCGTATCCGGTAAAAAATTATCCGAATCTGAATCCGTATCCGAATATCCGTATCCGGAATTTTTCAGATTCGGATTCGGATGAATGCGGATAATATCCGATCCGTTTACACCCCTAGCCTTTGGTTCATGTATAAGTTTGTGTGTTTACATGGAAAGACATACATGCATTTATAAGTAGATACAAAAATTAAATATTTAAATGGAAAGGCATACATGCATTTATAAGTAGGCCTCCGCTCATCATTTGAAAGGAAGGGTATATACGTCATTTTAAATTTTGAAAAGATTAAATAATAAATTTAATGAATAAAAAGGGATGGAAAAAAGAAAGTTAAATTTCTATGGATATATTGGATATTAAGTTATTTTAATAGAAAAATTGGCTATTTTAAAAGTTTTGATGGATACACTAGAAATTTATGTAAGTTATAAATTCTTGGTTCATCTGAATATTTATTTAATAGAACTATTAACACATGTAAATAAATGTAAAACATGGAAGAATTTTTTTTTCTTTAATAAAACTATAAACAGAAGAAAAGAGAGGTAATATAATTGACTAGAAAAATATTATAGAATTATTATACTCAAAAGTTAAGAGTTCGATTCCTCTTCACAAATTTTGATAGCTACTATCAAATTTTCAAAAAAATAAAACTATAAACAGTGGTATGTATTAAACTATTAATGTATGTGGGCCATGTGGCAAAATTATTATTTTGGAAATTACCCCCGTCCTTTGCTCATTTTCCTAATTTTTTGGTCTTCATTTTTCGTGAATCACGCTTTATTGTTAGTCTCAGTCGCAGGCTCGCAGCAAGTCTCGCGATCTTTCTCTTCCCCAATCTTCAAAGAACCAAAAAAAGGAAAATACTCTCTCTCCCCTCTCTCCCCTCTCTCCCCTCTCTCTCTAATGGCACTCTTTGCCACTGGAACAGCGTCGAACCCTCTCTCTACCTACCGCCCCCCTCGAGATTCGTTGGCGCTGCCTTCGATCAGCTCCAGGTCTCGTTCTCTTCGTTTCCCCATCGATCTCAATCGTGCAAAATCCTTGTCTATTCGTGCATCAGGTTGTTAAAATTCCCACCCTTTTGATGGTGATTTCTGTTTCAATTGATTTGATATAACTGTGTAATAAATTATAATTCACAGTTATGTTGATTTGCCGAAGCTGCATGCTCTTTCCTAGCAATTTCTAGAGAATTTAGGATCGAACCAAAGGAAAAATACTTTCTGTTAGTTATGTTGATTTATCTGTTTACGTCGGGAATCACTTGATTCAGAGATTGATTTGGTTTAAATTTCACATGATGGAATTATAAAATTATATATAAAATATATAATAACTCCAGTATAATTTCATGGTAAGGTTTTATATGACATTTAGCTTCAAAGAATTCATTGACAAAACTTAATTTCTTTTTATTAATTAATTGTAAACTTTAATTTGTAACAGTAGCTGCATCAGGGAGTATTGCTCCGGCAATTTCACTATCAGAGAAGGCACTGAACCATCTTAACAGGATGAGAGCTGAGAAAAATCAAGATCTGTGCCTGAGAATTGGGGTTAAGCAAGGCGGCTGTTCTGGCATGTCTTATACCATGGAACTGGAGGATCGTTCCAAGGCAGGTCCCGACGATTCAGTCATTGATTACAATGGATTTTCCATTGGTACATACTTTTGTCTTTTCTGTTTGTAGATGATTTATAGAAGGAGAAATATTTGGAGGTAGAAAATGGGCTCTGGGTGTTGGCTTGAACTTTTGGTTCATCATTTTTATTCAGGGGTTGTTTTGGGTTTTAGGTCAGTTGATTGAGTGTTTCAATCAATTGTTTGCTGGTCTCACCTTTGCTATGCCACTGTAAAGACAGCAGAACCCTTTCTGATGGCAATATATCAATGGGTCATATTGTTATAAATCAATCATTTCAGGTCTTGAGTTTTTATGGTTTTCTGTTTGAAGTTTCGGGTTTCTAGTCAGTTAGGTTCAGACATATTCGTTATTATTCTGATGATTTGGGGCTGGTCAGATCATATCAGCTTGTTGGATTGGGTTATTCAGGTTTTGGATCAGGTGGGTTCAGGTTTCTGGTCAAGTCCAGTTTGGGTAATGGGTAAATTGGGATTAATAGCAATAAGTTCTCACTTTCTTGGTACATACATATATGGGCAGAATTGCATGTTGGCTGAGTTGCAGATTGATTCTGGTTCAAAATGAATCAGGTTCTGATTGTTGTTCTTTCATAATAATAATAAATAATAATAATTGGGTTCAGCTTTTGATATGGATTCTATATGTGGGGTGGGGGGCTCTCACACATCTGTCATGTTAGAAACTACCCCCTACTGGAAATTTGAGGACCAAAACATGGGTGTTTTGGGTATTGTTGCAAACAATAGGATATTTGGGTATTTGAAGTATTTGGATGTTTTAAAGGGCATTTGTGAAATTTACATCTTTGCAAAGTATATATGGATTTCTGGTTTCTGGTTTGCATAAGAACTCATCACTGTTCCAAGTTGTAATAACAAAATTTTCTGATAATTAATTTTTGCTTTATTTTTTTGTCTAAATTATTTGTAGTGTGCGACCCAAAGAGCCTTCTTTTTGTGTATGGAATGGAACTCGACTACAGTGATGCACTAATTGGTGGCGGCTTTGCTTTCCAAAACCCTAATGCGACAAAAACCTGTGGTTGTGGCAAGTCTTTTGCCACTAATGCTGCCGATGAGAAAAAAGCAAGTGAATGCAATAATTAGATGGAAGGAAATTCATGTTTAAATAGTTAATGACAATTTGTTGTACCGTGTAAGATAGACGCTTGTACTCGTTAGACCTCAAAATATGAATGTTCTATGGTGGTGCTTTAACCATCTCTAGAATATTGTTTCATGAATGTTTTAACCCAAGAATAGCATTATTTTTTTGAGCTATTCGATGGTTGGATGGAACAACAATAGCACTATTCTTTTGAGCTATTCGATGTTTAGATGGAGCAAGAATAGCACGAATCCGTTATTTTTTGTTTGTTTTATATGGATTAGCTTACTATTCTACTAACTTAATCAAAAGTTGAGTTAGCTACTATTCTCAAATTTGAGATTAGCTCTATTCTTGATCTATTCCTAGTTTCATCCAAACGTATGAGAAAAATAGTAATCCGTATTCCCTATTTATCCATAAAAGTAAAGTCTTTTAGTATTTTAATTCGAGCCGCTTTAAAATGGATGGGTCAGATGGATTTGATTTATTAGAATTCAAGAGGTTCTTTTATATAAATTCGGTATGTTCATTTCAATCGTATGGTTTGATTTAAAATATTAGGGCCTGTGTCAATAATATTTTCGATATTAAGATGTGTAATGACAAAAAAATAAACCGAAAATAATAATGGTATTACGATTGCAACTTCTACAATAAAGGTAAATACTAATCATCTAAACAATAGTCTTTCAACATCAAAAGAAAAAAAAAATCGTATGTCTATAGTTACTGAGACTCTGAGAGTTAGCATGAGTAGGTATACCTTTTTTTTTCAGAGCCCAGAAGTAGAGTTTTACTATTTAAAATCTGATCATATAATTTAAACGAACAAACTATATTGATACAAAAGAATCTTCTTAAATTTTAAAGAGAATTGATCCAGTCCTTTTGTTTAAAAATTGTACGGTCCGAATTAGAATAATGATCCTACTTTTTAAAAAAAAAATGGAACAGATAAGATCCCCAATCAATTAGGAACGTGCAACTCTCCTAAATAAGGTACAATTTACCACAACACAGAGAAACACAAAAAACAAAACAAAGAAAATGAAAATAATAAATACGTACATCCTACCAAAACAGTGTTTTGAAACATTTCCTTAATCTGGTGATTTCCGTCATTCTTGTTCTCTCCTTTTGCTTATGACGCCGAAGTTCAGTAATTAAAGAAAAAATGGAGAATTCCAACAGTTTGTCTAGACTGGAGAGGATCGTACAGATAACGGTTACCATTACTCCTCCATGCCACACAAAAGAGCAAAAATCTTTTGAGCGATGGCTTGTGCTCTCTCTCCGTTTCCCAACTTTTCTACTTCTCTCCACTGCAACCAATGGCCCCAAACTCAATTCCCCAGTTCCTCACCGATTTCTCTCCGTCTCTTACCCCCGCCAAGGAACCACCAAGTCACGCTCCTAGCACGTGCTAAGTTTGACAAATTTGATGGCTCTGATGCGGCCACGTCGAATACCAACGGTGATGATCAAGCGAGCCCCATCCAAGGGGTTGAGAAACCCGAGGATGACAGGTTGATTTAGAATCTAATCCTTGTTATAGCGTGATTTTTCACTTTGGCCCTTTCTAAAATGAAATTTGATTTCTCCCTATTCATGTCAGTTAACCTCATACTTATAAACACATGGAAATACTAGATTGGCTATACTGTGAACATGTAGAAATTTTTTCATTCAATGTACTAAGTTTTTAACAAGTTAAACAGGTGGCTAAATGCTAAATTTTGGGGAAAAAAGGGTTTCAACATGTTGCTGTTGCATTCAACTTTGACAATTAATCGAACGGGCTTTTTATTTCGTTTCTGAGAAACATCTGTTATTGTCATAAGAAGCTAAGGGTTGATTGTTTTTCCAGTTCTTCCTGTATTTATCTAGGAAGAAAACCAAAAAAGAAAGAAAAAGAGAAAAGTTATTCTATATTATTTCTTTTTTTTTATAGTTGTTTGCCTTCAGACTTGGTGGGGGCCATTCGTCAGTCTGGTGAAGCAAGCGCCATGTTTGTCAATGCCGGAGGAATGCGTGCCATTGTATGTCAATTTGAAAAAAAAAAAATTGTTTGTATTTTGTGTTAAAATATAATAGTTCTTTTTTTTTTTTAAATTATGTATAAGCAAAATCAGAGCATCATCAAAGCTTTAATAGTATAAATGGGTACATTGCACAAAAGTTTAGAGGAACAAGTGTATACTGGACCAAGATAGTTCGTAATTAGAACATGCATAGTTAACATAAATGGGTACATTGTTTAATCAAACTTCTTGTTCTACTAATCGTGAAGGTAGAGCTGCTGATACCTGAATTACAATTTCTAAATGAGATAGGAGCTCAGGCTGATGTTTGGGAATTATCAAGGGTATTTCTGGAAACTCTTATGGAAGGAGCCGGAGGAACCCAGGTCTGAGTAAAAGGTTGTCAAATTAAATATATTGCTGTTTTCACCTTCCCAATCATTCATATATAGAATAAAGCAAGTCTCTAATATATATAAAAGGCTATAAAATTCATCAAAATACCCTTCTATCTTTTAAATTTGTTTGTTTGTTAACCCCATTACTTGAAAATAATTGTATGCCTTTCTTCTGTTTTTTTTTTTTTACAGAAAGTAAAAGCGATATTTCCTGATGCAGGGGTTGCTGCTCTACTGAAGTACAATTGGACGGATGCAAAGTTTGGGTGTGCAAGGTACAATTCCATTACATCACTCATTTTATGCATAGATCAAATTACCACCTCCCCACAAAAGCCTGGTGCTGAATTTTCCCTTGAGCATTTATTTATTTTTCTCAAATTGCCAGTTAGAACAGCTTTTCGCTGCAATAACTAATAACTACAACTATACCATTTCTGGTACCAGTCAATGAGTCAAATAGGCAGCACTCTCTCCCACTTAACATCTGTATGGAGGTTTCCGAGAAAAAAATGTTTGCAACTAGAAGCATCTATTATCTTTCTTGAAATTAAAAAATTTCAATTGTATTTTTCAAATGTTTCCGTTGACTGTTCTTAATTTCAGCTTGGGCGACCGAAATCCAGTAGATAAGGAGGATGAAATTGTGGTTATGATAATCCCTGATTATCAAATGCTTGAGAAAGTCGAAATAATTGCAAAACGTCTTTCTGATGACCCGGTAGGAAATATTGGACCTAAAATCTTAGCATTTTTTCGTGCATTATTATTTGTATGAAGGTCAGCATCCCTCTCACAAACAAGAGAAATGAAGATATGCTAGAGCTCTTAGTAAACAAAAATGAAACTTCTTACGTAATTTGCCTAAAATGGTTCCCTGCTTTGAATGATATATTTCCATGGCACTAAAATCAGTTCTCATCCTGACTTTAATATTTTGGTAACTTACAGCCAAGACCCCTTATAATGTGGAATCCACGCCTTGTGAGTTCAGATGTTGGAGTTGGGTTCAATGTTCGCAATTTACGTAAGAAGTTTCTAAGGCAAGATTCTCATTTTACTTTCTTACTTATTATACTTGATTTTTTGGGCATCAGTCACCAGACTGCACCCTCTTGACCTGCACTAATATTGTTGTGCTTTTTCTCATCTCAGCACCTTTACCACTGTCTATTCAATGAAGCCACTAGATGATGGTGCAATCTTCAGATGTTATCCTGAGTGAGACAAGATTTATGTTTGTTACATGTGTTAATTCAGCCTATAATTCAAGAAATCACAACCTATTTTTATAAATATTAGAAAAAACAATATTGTTTTATTAGAGTTGGGGTATGTTGCTTTGTTATGTAAGAGTCCTTTCTTACCACACATCCATATTTCCGATTTCAGAGTTCAAACAGTCAATTAGAACTGCTCAACATGATCTACGTATGAAAATATCATGGGAGACCAAATTTTTACATTCTTTAAAAAAATTGTACTAATTTTTTAGATAGGTAGCAAATTGCTGTTTTTAGATGATTATGTGGACCATAAAAAATGGGCGATTTTCTATCTGCCGAAAAAAATAGTAAAACAATTATAAAAAAAATAAAAATTTGGTCTCAAAGGATATTTTCATACAGAGATCATGTTGAGCGGTTCAGATCGGCTATTTGAACTTTGAAATTGGAAATATGGATGTGCAGTAAGAAATGACACTTCATTAAACACCATAGCTCTTTTAAATGCAAGGATCCCCTTTTGAACAAAAGATAGAATAATGCAAATATCAGAAACAAAACGTGTATACACTTCATTAGAATTTAGAGATTTAAAGAAGGGCTCATTAATATTGTAAGTACCTAAACATACAATTAAAATATATGACCTTACTTTTTTCAAAAATTAAATTCTATTAACTAAAATATATTTCCTTTTTTTCAGCACGTGGAAAGTGTTTTATGATGATAAGACTAGGCCAAATAGATATTTGCTTGCTAAAGAGCTACAAGTTGCACCTACTTCGACTGATATTGAGGTAAATTCATTTTCTCAGGAACACTACAAAATAAATACTAGACCAAAATGCCACATAGTCTTTGTTTATTAGATAATAAGACAATTATTGTCCATACTGCAATGCTGTTGAGACACCCCGCATTTTCTGACTCTCATTTGATAAATGAAAGCAGATAATATTCAGAGAACTGGCAGGAGAATCAGAAGGGAAGGAGGCTTCTGCAATAGATCAAGCCATGGCTGTTTTTAGTTCTTTCAGTAGATTCATGAAAGCTATATCTAAGTAGGCTAGACATCATAAAAAATATATTATTGGCAGGACCTGTTGAAGACATTATGAAAATCCATATATTGGCATGCTAGAATTCATGAAACTTTTTTTTTTTTATTTGATGCACTTTTTTTTTTCAAAAGTCAACTTTAAAAAGAAATTAGAAAATATTAAAAGGATTATTCACAAGACATTATGCAATGATACAAGGATGCAAGCTAGGAGACTTCTATTAGTTTGTTTCTAGCTGGTGTTTTTTCTTTCTTCACAGCATAGTTTTCAATAAGGTTTACACAGACAGTTTGGGCCTTGATTCCTTGATCTGTACAATTTCAAAACCAACAATGAATATCCAAAGAATTGTCCAAGTGAATGTCTATCTTCCATCACACAACACAATCACCAATTTTAGATATGTACAAGTTCAAAAAACAAAACAATATTATGGTAAAAGCGGGTTTTAAAAAAAAATAATGAAGCTAATCTTTATATGAAAATGATGCATTCAGCTAATTCTATCCTTTTTCTCCTTTGGAGAAGTTGAGGTGCTCTTAGAGCTTGGAAAACCTAAAGAAAACATCACATTACTCCCAATTTGTGTACTTGCGTTCTGTGCATTGGACTTGGTACTCAAGAAACTTGATGCACATGGTGTAGCCGAGTAGGTCGACGAGCTAGAAGACCCCAATTGCTCTCCCCATTTAAGCCCATGGACTTGGGCCGGGGCATCTACTCTTGTTTGGGCTGCTTGATTCGGCCCCTGATTGCCGACATACGATGTGATGGCAGCTGCCAATGCTGACTGAAAACTGGGGTCTGATGTAATCGCCTTAGCAATCGAATCTGTTAGCAAACTCGGTGTCGAGCTTGGATTCGTGGTCGGTGCATTCATGTTTGCTGTCTTTTGTATGTAAGAATTCAAAATTGAATCTTGGGTTTGTTTACCTATATGGCTGAAAGAGCCTAATGGGCTTTTGTTGTAGTGTTGTTTCCCATAGCCCAAGTAACTATTGGACCATAAAGTTGAAATTGAGGATGATTCTGGTGAAGAAAAATTAAAACTTGTGGAGGGGTATTTTGCATTTGTTGCGAGCCGGTTTATTGCGAAAGGTTGTGTGGTTGATGTTGGTTGTGTAGTGAGGTCTAGGGTTATGGTTGGGTATGAAGGGGTTGAGGAAACCGATGCGGTTGGAAGGAAAAAGGGACGAGAAATTGAGGCATCTGATTGGCCGAAGTTGAGGCCATGGAGGCTAGCAGATGAACCAGAGAAAGTAGCAGGAGTGCTAATGGTTCGTGAAGAGGTTGAACCAGACATTAGCATAGAGGCAGCAGCTGAAGTTGTGGATGCCATAGCAGTGGCTGAAACCGGGAGCGGGTGGCTGTGGGTCCCCTCATAGGTTGTGATTAGTATGGACATGTCATCTGCACACCTTTGCACCTTCAAGTTTCAATGAAGAAAAATTCAATCTTCCAATAATAGGATAATCGTTGATGCAGCAAATTAAATGTTTATTTTCTTTTTAATATTGTTAAGCCTATATTTAAACATATTAGCTTATGACTAGCCAATCTAACTGAGTCTTCATTATATATGTACAAATTTAAGGGACTCTCCTAAAAATTAGAAATTTAATGAAGTCAACACAATATTTGAACTAATCTTCTTTGAATTTTTCCAAAAAGCATAAGAAAAGAAAATTACAATGAAAAGCGTCACCTTGTCGAATTAATTAATTGTATCATTAGCAAATAATTTTACAGCCTAAATTAGTCTATCTTAAAACGATATTTACCAAGACCAGAATTGTTGGTATCTTTTGGTTCTCTAGAGTCGTGTTGAACAAATCATTTCAAAATTACTGACCAACTTGATATACATTGAAATTAATACACATGTAACATGAGGAGCAATTTTCTTCTTTTTATCCGATAGTAAATAGTAACTTCCATTGACCAAGTATTTCAATTCTTTAGAAACGTCACAGTTTTTAGCATCCACGGAGAAGATATAGATTTAATAATTCAATTTTTCCAACCCTGGTAAAATTTCAAGTTGACACGCCATAGATTTGAATAATCACAGCAATATTACCTTCATCATGTGTTTCTTTTTCTTGCTAATGAAGGTTCATTTAAACTCGGAAATTAATTATATGGAAAATGTCAATTACCTGTTTTCTAACCGGGCAGCCTTGTGCAACAGTGCATCGGTAATATGCTCGAGGGCATGGATTTCCTTTAGCAATTTTTTGTCCATATTTCCTCCACTGGCACCCATCATTCATCTGTCACAAATTCATAATAAAAATTAAATGAAAAATCCCCCTAAATGTATACCTTATAGAGGCTCACTAATTATCTAGTCAATATCACTTATTATTTGTTTGCCACAGTAACAAATGATAACTCATTCAACCCCAATGATTTATTCCATCCATGCTTTCGCAGATTCCTTAATATATTTTGTCCAGCGAAATCAGCTTCTACGTATTAATTGTTTGAAGTTAAAATTTACTCACCGTCGGAGTGTCGCATCTAGCTCTGACAGAAACCCTAGTTTTCTTGACCTGAGGCTGCTGGGACAGGTCATCGTCATCACCTCGCATGTTCTTCCTTATTTTACCAGGTGGCCATGGTTCCCCAGACTCCTCATCCTTTGTTTCATCAGAGCTATTGTCAGAACTCAAACTCAACACATTAGCCTCATTTTTTGAATTACTGGGCCCTTCAAACTTGCAATCTAGCCCCAGTTTAAGGCACTCTTTCTCAATTTTGTTATCTTTTTCGTTTCCTTTGATATTGATACATGACTTCTCTTCCTTTTTGTTGAGGCCACCTGATGGGATTGTGCTACCGAGGCTTAGAGAAACAAGCTTGTGCTCTTCTTCTACATTCATAGGAGGCACAGTAAAATTTAAATCCTTTACTGTTTTATCCTTTCTTTGTTCCATTATCTCAAAGTAGTGAGTTTGAAGCGACTGATAATCGTCAACTACACGTGTTAAGAGGCTTTTCAATTTCTCATTCTCTTCTCGCACTTCACCCATTTCAACCTTTGTTGTCGCCAGTGTTTGCTCCTGTGGTCAATTTACATGTGTTATACTCGAGTTAACGAGACATTACAAATAACTGCTATAATTTTGGACAATCCTGTTAGTTTCTGTTCTTCTATTTACTTTCCTTTTCCTATTATTATCTAAGTATGGGGTATATATATGGCCTAGAAGCTAAGTAGCTAACTAAATGTTTTTATCAAATATAAATATCTTTGTATAATTTTATATATCCATCTAAAATGTATGGTGAATCTAACCTGGGTAAGCAACATGTGTGGACTTGAAGGTGATGGTTTTGATGATGAATCTAGTACTGGAAGCTTCTCAGTTCCGTTTGAAGTATGAACCTTTATGAAATAGGAAAATATTACAAAGATGAAATAGTGAGTAACTAGCTTTCTAGCATGACACAAATATAGACAACCGAAAAAAAAGATCTCATGAAAGAGGACTGTATATATCCTTATTTCTACTCAAGAAAAAAACACTCATTAGAG
The DNA here is from genome assembly GCA_033356055.1 of Carex pumila. Classification (NCBI taxonomy): domain Eukaryota; kingdom Viridiplantae; phylum Streptophyta; class Magnoliopsida; order Poales; family Cyperaceae; genus Carex; species Carex pumila. The sequence goes on along the minus strand of JARJHM010000383.1, from coordinate 286,435 downwards.
AAAATGAAACAAAAGAGCAAAAGAGCCGATTAAAAAAAAAATACATCATGTTGACATCTCAAAGGACAAAGCTCTAGAGATAGAAGAGAGTAATTAATGATGGTACCTTCCCAAAATCTTCATTCTCTCTTCCATTGAGTTGATCAGGCTTTGTATCCTCCGCCATCGTCGATCGTCTTTTTGCTCTTTTCCCTACCTCCATTAATGGAACCAAATGAATATGGGAGCTACTTTTCTAATGTTTGTTTATATATCCTATGTCTATTTTTCCTTCATTGCTCCTAGCTAATCCCCTTTATAGAGCCAAGGTTAGACCTCTAACCTCTTGGACTTCTAGTAATAAAAATAACCCTAAATTAAATGATTATCTATTACAAGGAAGTTCCTATCTAACTGTCAAAATGTCAACAAGAAACCTCATGTGCTGACTCAATTAATAGAACTCTAAAAGAAACTTTAAAATTTTTAAATGCAAAAAACGGAGAATAAAGAAAAGAAGAAGAAGATAAGTTCAAAATATTGAAGATTTCAACGTGTGAGGCATGTTGTTTAGTTTTAGGTCTAATTTTCATTTTAATTTGGTTTGTAGCCGTACTTCCAGGATACCTAACACCAGACAAGAAATGCTTCATGTCTCCACCTAAAGATACTTCTTTATTTATCCTTTTATTCACAATCACTTAAAATTTGAAGATAAGCCACCACAATATGAAAAAAGGAATATCTATGTATTTACGTATATAATAATTGGATAATTCTAGAGCGAATTCAAGTTCTGAAATACATCTTGTCTTATTGTACATTAAAAATGATAGCGTCCCTAATTTTTAAAAGACAGAACATTTATTTTCAATATAAGATCAAATTAAGTGAAATAAACTGACCCTATATCTTAAGATATATTACATATGCATTATATATAAAAGTTTTCTGTACATAGTAATACCTATTTTCCCACTGAAGAAAAACAATTAACAATTACACTATCTAATCTTCTAATGCCATGGCCATTAATAATTACCACCTCAATCATTTAATTAGATACACATAAAAGAATAACAGAGTTCATAGAAGTTATATTTACAATTTCCTTCAATTGTTATTCCTCCAAAAAATGACATTTTTTTTTTTCATATAGACCTCGTAAAGAAAAAATTAAAAGTGATCTTAGATCCGCGCGCTGGATCAAAGAAATATAATAACTCGGAGATAGAATGATGGTGCATAGCGTAATGCCATTAATCAAATCTCATGCTTGAGTCAAAACCTGCGTCTGTTCTGAGTCCCCATTGGCTTGTACTTAGTCGCCTCATCATAATTTTTTCTCGTCTTGCACTTATTCTATTCTATTGCATGTGGATGTATAATATTATATATTTATATATGAGCTCTGCTATTGGTTGGATAGAAGGATACCAAAAACAGATCCACATTATTTTTTAAAATGGCAAAATGAACGACGAGTAAATTGTAGCATATTGGATAAAGTTTTACAAATGATATATTAATTGACGACAGTATTAATTCAAATGCTCCAATTAATATCATCTAGAAAGTTTAGCGCTTTAATTTTTGTGGATAAATCACTGTCAGTTCTTAAACGTTAATAAATGAATAATATTGAGATCTACATGATTATACTTAAGAGGAGTGCTTCATTAATTATGTGATATATAATACTCAAATTAAATTACATCAATATATTAGCAAATTAATGGTTGACGCTTATCAGTGATATACCTTACAATTATTGAGATCTAGCATTGATATCGACCAACTCACATATATGCAAACATATCACTATAGATCCGAAATTTTTATTTCTACCATTTTCTGAAAAAAATTAGCCAAAAAACTCTAGATTTCTAAAGAATTCAAAATCCACTACGGTTGCAGAACACTGGCTACAAAAGACAAGCACTTTTCACGAGAATAAAAAATGACTTTTCGCGATGGAGTACCGTCATAAATGTGTTTTTTTTTAATTCGTGACGGTACTTTTTACGATGGAGTTCCGTTATAAATGCACTTTTTCTCTCGCAAAAAGTGCCTACTTTGTTGTTGTCTAGTCAAATACTGAAGTCCGTACTATGCCAATGCAATCTTAGATTGAGGTCCGCACCAGTGTTCTGCAGTCCCATCATTTTTTTTTGGTCCCCGATTTCATTTTTGAAATATAATATTGGGGCCACATCGAAATCTAATATGAATTTCAGAATAAAGCTTATTCCTCTCAGAGGATGTGAATTGCAAGAAAAATGAAAAAAAATGAAATCATGAACAAAAAAAAATGATGGGGCTGCAGAATATCGGTGCGGATTCCAACATTTGATTCTGCGCTAGTGTTCTACTATTATAATAGATTTCAAATTTCTCAGAAAAGAGAATTTTTTGGTTTACTTTTTTGAAACAAAAGGCTAGAAATAAAAATTTCGGACTATAGACTATAAAAAATAGCCTCCCAATTTCGCATTTGCCTCACTAGCAATAACAACTGATAATGTTAACATTTGGTTATTTCTGTACGTATAGTTTTGTGTTTAATATTTTTCATGTTAAACAAAACTAAATAGTCTACTTTTTTTTTTCTTTTGTTTAATAAAGGACTTTTGTACATTCCAGTATATTTTATATACTATTTTCGAAAATTGAATCTGGAACCTCTCTATAGAGAAAGGAGACTTGTGCCATTGCACTAAACTTGCAATTATCATATATAAATATTAAATATGATAATATTAACAGTTGGTTTTATTTAGTGCGATCATATACAAAAAATTTAAATATTAAATTAAATGCCGACAATTAATTGGCATTGATAAGTTATTGTAGCTAGAACATTATTTCTTTATCGCAAGAATATATGTATCCTAAACAACTGTTAGGAGAGACCTCCATATTACTGGATCACTTGAGATAATATTGTTAGTTTTATATTATAGATATGTGCAGTTTGAGGTCTATCGAGATACCTATTGTAAAAATAAATGTCGGAAAAGATTGTCAGCTTTAGCGCAAGTTCAGTGACACCAAGCAATTCTCGAAATAGTAATTTTAAAACAAATATAGATCTAGTACTTGTCCAAACGATTTTGTTAAGGTGCTTGACTGGGATGATTAATTTTAGATCCAGTTGTCAATACAAAGTCTCTGTCCATGTTGCCAATTTGTGAAAGCCACTTCATTATTCTTCTCTTATTGGTTGGAAATAGAATAAAAATAGTTAGTGGTCAACTATGGGAACATTTATGACAAGTCAATGAACAAGGCTAAAAACTATATAATTTTATGCTTACAGGCACGTACTACTCTTTGGGATATTATTAATTAGATTGGGGGTCAACACCAACTATATATTAATTTCTTTTGCCTCGGTGGATGGGGAAATAAAATTCGTTTTATAGTTTGTCTCAAAGCCCTTTTCAGATGTCACAAATTATATTTCTGCTCTAATAATATTGAGTTTGGCTAGTATCACATTAGTGTCATTTCAGTTTATATAACATTAATTCTTAAATCTATCAAATTGACTTCTAACGGTGAATCAAAACCGTTCAAACCAATCTATTTCATTAGTTGTGCGTTTATATGCAAAATTTATAACTTTTCAAATTTATTTAGTATTAAGTCAAGCGGTCAAATATGTAAGTTTTTAAGTTAATTTTAATACATTAATTTTTCAATATTTTTACCGCTTGATTTAATGGTAAAATAGCTCGAAAATAAAAAAAATTGTATATAAACGCATCACTCATAATGTAAATCGGTTTGAACGGTTTGGATTAGTCGTTCGAAGTCGATTTGATAGGTTTTAGAGTTGGTGTTATATAGATTGAAATGGCACTGATATTATATATGCTAGCCTTAAATAGCTGAAAAATTCTAGTTAATTTCAAAACCGGATTATATTTAATTCGAAATCTATTCAGAACTTACAAAACAACAATAATAGATAACAAGCTGCTTTAAGATTCGTGCCGGTCCGAATTCTCTACGAATAACTCAAAGTTTGAATTATCTCAGAAGATGTGAACTGATCAATTGAATACCAGGATATCATCTTTGCAATATTGATCTTAGGATCTGTAATTTCATAATTTTAACTTTTAATAAAATTAGAAACAAGTACACTTTTTTGTTATTTATCAATCATAAAAGGATGTATGCTCTCTTATAGGTTCCTTAAATTGTGTATATATAGATTTTAAGGGTCTAATAATAAGGTTCTAATTAAATAATACGATGACTCCTAGTAGTGTCCAAAATGCAAGATCCCCTCTTTGTTTTTTTTGAAGGTTCTCTTTATTGTTGTTAAGGCCATTCCTTGATAAAATACAAAGTCAAATTAGACTACAATTTAGTACAATAATTTTTGTTATACCTGCCGACTGTATATAATTTTTTCATTTCTTGTGTGATGATGCCACTTCTTTCCATGTCACAAATGTTCGTTCATTTTGAATTTCATCATTTCATTGGTGGTTAATTTTATGTTATTTTATTGGCTTTGCATCTACTCGCTTTTACATGTACTAAAATTCATAAAGGCCAAGTATTTGATTTTTCGTGCAGATTTCTAATTATATACCGCATGGAAAAAATTAATAATTTTGTTGTAATATATACAATATTTGTTGCCGGAAACAAGAGGGGGATAATATTTTAAAGAGGAGGGTTCAAATGCTTCAATCATACCTCTATTTTCAAAAACATTAATAATTCAAAATTTAAAATTTAGAAAGTCAAAATAAAACCGTTGGATGTGATCTATATTATTTTTCTATGCATGTGTATGTAAATAATTATGACATTTCAATTTTATTTTAATTGTCATCAAGAGGTTGTAAAAAACATACTAATGTGGATGATTTCGAGACATTGATTTTTGAACTTATTGATTCATATAAAACAAAATTGAAATGTCATAATATTTTATGAGCACATAGAGAAAATAACATAGATCGCATCTATCGATTTTATTTTGACTTTTAAGTTTTAAATTTTAAATTATTAAAGTTTTTAAAAATGGAGGCATGGTGGAGGCACAAAAAATAGAGGCATTTGAACCCTCCTCTATTTTGAATTAAGTAGGTCAATTTATGGGTAAAAAAAAAGCATATTGGTAATATTTTTTAAATACACAAATCAACAAGAAATTCTTTTTGAGAAAGAACTCCATTATTATATATTATTACTTCTGTCACTAACTAAAGATAATTTGAAATTTCTACTCTTATTTAATGCTTAAAGAAATTGTTTGAGCTTCCAAAAAAAATTGTATCAGTTTTAACTGACGATATTTCTCTCATATAAAAAAAGAAATCATGAATTAGCCAACTATATATACTAGACATATTCCTTGCAATCATAACTTGCTAATTAATTTCTTCCTAGCAATTTAACAATTAATTACTTGATTACCAGAAGTTTAACATTTTGTAAGGAGATCTGAGTAAAATTTCCCGTTAATATTTGTCGACTTGATAAAGAGAGTTCCATCTTGACAGCTTCTGTCAAGAATTAAAAAAAGAAGAAGATAAAGAGACAATTCAAACACAGATATTTGTTTAAGAAGAAAACAAGTCATAATTGTTTTCAGATCCCAAAGCGTTGAAATTGAATTCTTGTTTGGGGCCTACCAACTTGGAGATCTCGGTCTCCAAATTTCATTATCTTTCCTACTCAAAAGTTTTTTATACTAATTTCCTTTTATATCTTTTTTTATTTTGTATTTTTTTTCTTGATTGATTTTTTCCTTTTTGTTCTTTTCAATAGTGTCTCCAAAGTCCAATCACATGATGAAGATATTTAAAAAACGTTCAGAGAGCACTATTTAATTAATAAGTATCACTATTCCGTAATTTATTTAAATCAAATTTCTTTTGACTACTACAATAATTTTATTAGCATATTAATTAATAAATATTTCAACATATAATAGTTGCTTCTCATTTCCAAATGGGTACAATATATGACCTCATTTTTCTAACTTGCTGTAAAATATACATAACTTTTTGTATCACTAATATGCTGTTTACAATTTTAATATTTTTTTCATATAAATAATTGAACATTCACAATTTCCCCCCTTGTTTTTTTTTCTTTTCGCAAAAGTTTAGTCGGTAGCAACGTGCAATTTTTAATTTGTTTCCAGAAGAATGTTATTTGTTAACTTCGTTGAGAGAAAACCATGTATCATAATATTTGCATATAATCATAATCATATATTTTTTTTTAATGGTCTGATATCTATATGAACTCGTTTGATGTTATATAAAGCACTAGGTACAAAAGATCCCTTTTCGAAATTTCGGGTTACTTTTCAAGACAATTTTAACAGTTCGATAATGTTATCTATTAATCAGGTACAGCTTGTAAACATAAGTAAACTTTGGCAACGGAATATTATAATTATCTTTGGTTGTTACCCTCTAATAATGTCCATTTCTTTGTGCAAACTTTTAGAAAATAGATGCATTGATATGTGTTTATTTTGATTAAACAATGCTAATTTTACTTTAAATAAGTATTTATTTTGATTTAAATAAGTACACAATTTGAAGTGATTTAAATTATTATGGTCCTTACAGCCGTACAAAAAGTCAAGGATGGATATAAAGGGGATCTATCATCTATGGAAGTTGTAAATTTCATGTGTAATTTATAGATAAAGTGTGCATTCTACGAATCTAAAAATTTAGACAGTTGTGATATATAGAGTATAAGTATTAAATAATCAAAATAGGCAAATATTTATTTCGGAAAATAAAAATACACATTCTTGCATAAAAATTGTACGTTAACCAAGTGCACATTTTAAAACTATTAATGGCTTAATAAATCCATGTTTATTTAAGATCATAACTAAGTCAGCTTTTATCTGCATTTTGTAGATTGTGTCACTGTTAGGGGTGAAAACGATATGGATAATATCCGATCCATATTTGCTCTGTATTAAAAAATTTAGATGTGGATATCTGATATCCGAATATTCGTGTGAATAAGGCTACTGATATGATTTTACGTTTCACTTATCCGTATCCGAATAGTAGATGTGTATCATATATTTTAATACATATTTTAATACATATCGGTTCCTTAATTAGAGTTTGTATGCAGGTTAATTTTAATTCTTAGCTACAAAAAGTATCTGATATATGCATATAAATTTTAAGGAACCAATAAATCGATCGTTTTGGTTCCTTCTATGGTTTTGAAAAGAATACAAAATCATCTTTCTGGTTATTTATAAAATATTGAATACATTTTTAAAAATAATATATTCTGGATAATAACGGCACGTGGTAAATTACAATGGTTGATATCGACAACATATATATGTTAGACGGATTTCTAGATTTTCTATTTTCTTTTCTTCTCCAAATCTTGACATTGCATCAAGATAAAACGCAACTATTGGCCAAAATCTTTGTTTTAAGGCAAGTTGGTACAATACATGAAAACAAAAATATAAGAAGTCATTGAAAGAGATAGTAGTTGACAAGATCCCTGTCAGTTAATTAACAAGTCCTTTTTGTTTTCTTTTTAAGTATATCCTTTGTAACAACTTTTCCAATATTGCGATAGAGATAGTTGATCTTTCATGTTGCTTGTTATATATTTACACTAAAGAGAAGCACTACAACAAAGTAAATACTTTTTGCGAGAGAAAAAATACATTTACGATGGCCGTCCGTCGCAAAAAGTCATTTTTTTATCCTCGCGAAAAGTGTCTCATTCTTGTTGTGAAGACTGGTCGATGACATTATATAACCAACATGTGTTTATAATAACCTTTGCTTCCATATATAATTAATATTTGTTCAGTCTCTTTGTTGAAAGCATTATTTAACTTAGCTAGGTCAATGCTTTCATCAACCATTAATTAAATTTATTAGCAATCCAGTGGTAGATTTCTATGATTTGTTTTCTTTTTCATAAGTTCGTTTTCTTTTTACTATTTTCTTGGCGACCCAATATTATATATATATATGTAATAAAAATTCACACACACGGACGAATTACAGTCATATATTCTTTTTCAAAATTTATTATTGTATCACCTTAAAATAAATTCAAGACAATAAGTTCATATATATGCTCTATCATATTTTGCTATATATGTTAACAAGAACTAACTATTAATTAATGTGACGTTTTACTTGGGAAAATGCTAAAAATTTCAAGTAAGAAATATATTAATATAATATTCTTTTCTATCCAATGAGAAAAGCCAAAAGGAAAGTACATTTGTCCTTACTTGAGTTTGACCTTGGACTAATTATTTATAAGCAATTAGGAATGGATCCAATTTTGGCGCTACTGTCATTGCAGCATCATATAAATATTTTTAAGCATATAGCCCCCATATAGTTATAATGTCACAACTTCCCAATAAACAGCTAATATGTGATTCATTAAAGTCCACTTATATTTAAGTCTTCTAGGACTAGTATTTGATGTGAGATATAGCATGTTGAAGATGACACCGACTTTAGTTCCATTGTGAAGGAAACCATATGGCAGAGTATGTGGCCAATTAAAAATTTATGTATGCAAGTATTCAGAAAAATATACATATTTTCATGATTATATTTACCTCATATATCAGCAAAACTTTGACCTTATATTTGACAGTTGAGACCTAAGGGTATTTGAACTCCTAACATCTATAATTAAGTAGCTAATATATATACCACATGTTAATTACTAAATGGATTTCACAAAATAATGTATTATCATTATTGTTAGGAGTTATTGTTATTATTATCATCATTTTTTTTTTCACTCAAGATTATGATGTATGAATAATATCCACTCATGCATGCATGCATGTACATCATAAAATATCATAGAACCATATTTTGATTATCAATATTGCTTTTCCTGTGGGAGATTCCATATTTCAAACTCCATCTGGAAATTTCTTGAACATCAGATGTCATCACTGTCTGAAAATTTTCCTTTTTGTTGTAATGAAAAAAAATAACTTAGATATAAATATCATGCTATACTAGGTATTACTGGAGCTCAAATTTAACCGCTGGGCTTGCTGAACTATAGTATGGATGCATTAATTACATGACATGAAATAGCAGTTGTGCCACAAGAAAAAAATAACACATGAGAAATGATTGAGTCAAGTCAAAGTTTTCAAGATACATGTGTTGCGCTTTCATCACTTGACCTCCATTAATCAGAGAACCTTCTTCGAAAAAACACCCACGTGGTTTTTTTTAATAGCAATTAAAGATATTTTGAACTGCTAAATGATGGTTATTTTCTAATTATGAAGCAGCAGTTTCAATTATATCGTAAAATCAAATAACATGCATGCATGATGCATGATTATATATATTGATGTACAAGTGACACGATTACTTGTGGATTTTAAATGTATGATTCTATTGAGAGATTCATATTTGCACGTACCTCAAAACAGTTTAAGATAAAATTGAAAGGGCTATATGAGACTAAAGGAGACATTGCAAAATGTTGAAATCGTGCCATTTGATCTGGTCCCTAGCTTAATTTAGTCAACACCTTTTGCGAGGGTAAAAAAATAATTTTTCGTGACGGAGCACTGTTATTGTTCTTTTTTTTTTATTTGTAACAGTATTTTTCGCGACGGAATACTGTCATAAATACATTTTTTTTTCCTCCCGAAAAGTATCTACTATGTTGTTGTGGGATGCCATATCATCTATATCTATATATCTATATATATATATGTTCAAGCCTGCAAATATCACTTTAATTATGTTCTTGACAGTTTTGATATGTGTATTTATATCTTTTTTGAAATATATCAACATTTGATTATTTATATTCATATATATGTACTCTTGTTGACGTATATAATTCAGAATTTTGTGAATAACTAAAAAAAATGCTGAATTTATAGCATCTCATAAGTAACTTATGGGAAATAAGTTGTAATTATTAATATATAATTAATTAGCTTTTTAAGTTATACATAAGCAATCTTCTTCAACAAAGTAATATATGGGTAATTGTAGCAACAACCTCATTATGTTTAAGTAATATTGGTAATTAATCTATAGCCAGTACCCTATATATATAGCTATAACCGTGCATTGAGATAGAGAGATAGATATATATATATAGAGAGAGAGAGGCTAATATGCTTTCGGCAGCACTTCGACCGAAGTGCTGCCATCTCATTTTTGATTTTTCAAAATCCAAATGGTCGATTCGAACTGTTCATCTTGTTCTCCATATTAATATCTGCTTAGAGACCAAATTTTACATTTTTTTGGAATTTTTTTGTTATTTATTAAGCCACTTTGAAAATCACTGATCCAACGGTGAACCCCTGATTTTACTGTTTGGCAAGCCACCATTGGATCAGCGATTTTCAAAGTGGCTTAATAAATAGCAAAAAAATTCCAAAAAAAATGTAAAATTTGGTCTCTAAGCAGATATTAATATGGAGAATAAGATGAACGGTTCGGATCGACCATTTGGATTTTGAAAAATAAAAAATGGAGTGACAGCATTTCGGCCGAAGTACTGCTGAAAGTATATTAGTCTCTATATATATATATATATCGATACAAGAGTTTCATTAGTTAGTGCCAGTTAGTTTCTCATCATATTTGAATTTTTTTTGCTTATATATTGTTCAGTTATTTTAGGTCAGCGCCAGCATGTATATATTTCTTTTTTTTGAAGGTCAATTTTTTTTTAAGTTCAGCGGTTTTAATGCCTACTAACAATTTAATTAATAAAACACGTATTTACAACGAGTCAATTGACTCTAATTTTTAAATCTATTATTTTATTCTCACAAAATTCTCTAAATTACTCAAAATTACACTAATCGCCCTTAATCACCCTCTAAATTCTTAGATTTACATTTTAACTAGATCTACTATTCTAATCTTACATATATACACTCATAATAGCTCTAATACCTTAATTTTCATCTCGCTCCATAGTCAGATCCGCTCTTCCAATCGCCGTCGCACTCTGACAACCTGATCTACTCACCGTCATGCTCTGATCAAGATGAGACTCTATGCGCCGAGCTCCAATAATATCACACTTTTAGCTCCGATTCCTCCTCTCTCTCATTCTCCTCTCTGGTCGAGAAGATAGTATCGAGAAAGAGGAAAGATGTTGTATTGAGAATGAAGTCTACAAGTATATTTCTACCTATAAATATTAATTTCTCAACTTGCATCATCGATCGACAAGTTTATATTCACTACAAAAACATTATTGTTAGAATTAAAAAAAGTAAAAAAAAAAGCTGAATAATTGCCACGCATTAATTAATTAACCCTATGATCATCATCAGCACCAAGAAACTAAAAGTGCTCAACAGGCCAGTTATAATTTCTTGAGTCAAGAATTAGAAATATTAGTCACAATTTCTGGAGAATATAAATCATCTCATGTTGAAAAAGTATCACATGAATAAGAAAATAACACCACTGCTTGATTTTTCAGAGATGACACAAGGAAACACATATAGACTTTTCAAGGATGATTTTGTTACGAGCAACTACCAAAAATTAATGCAAGAAAGTACAACCTTAGTCAGATAATATCAATAAAATAAATCTTACAGAGTTGTTAATGACGGAAGAAATTAACAAGAGCACAAATTTTGAAAAATTATTTTTCTTTACTTTGTTCAGTATTTTCCTCTTTGAATTGGCAAGGAAAAGAGTTTGATGTAATTAAGCAAAAGAATATTGATCGACACAACGACTCACGCAAAATCTAATTGATATATATTCGTGACGATTCATTTGTTATGAAATCAAAACGTTGAAGAACTTAGCTGGCAAATGAGCTGCAAATATTAGAAAATATGTGAATAGTACAAGAAATGTCAATGGCATTACGTATTGCTTTGAAAAAATGGAGGTAATTAATCAATAAAAATGATATTATAGGTCACTAATGATGCAGTATATTATGCTTATATGTGTACGAAAGTGCCAAGTTGCTCGCTCTATATATGTGATTAAGATAGATAAATTCCACAATATGCATTAATATCAAGAGGAGGGATCAAGTTACAACATTTTTTGAGTTGTTGTACAAGTTACAACAAGCATTATTTACATTTTCAAAGTCCAAATCGTCGATCCAAACCGTTAGATGTGATCTCTACAATAAACTGTGCTTGGAGACCAAATTTTACATTTTTTAGAATTTTTTTACTATTTATTAAGGTGGGTACAAAATTCAATGGTATGAATTTGACTAGTTTTTGTACCCACCTTAATAAATAGTAAAAAAATTCTAAAAAAATGTAAAATTTGGTCTCCAAGCATATTTTATTGTAGAGATCACATTTAACGGTTTGGATCGACGATTTAGACTTTAAAAATGTAAATAATGCTTGTTGTAACTTGTTGTAACTCAAAAAATGTTGTAACTTGATCCCTCCTCTAATATTAAATAGCTGCACAAGTAAACAAAACTTGTTGTACCCATACTTGCACACACTTTACAATCGATCAGTGAATAATATTCAGATAATTAGTCTTGTGTTATTTTATACTGAATTTATAATTGTATCAGTACAGATACAGTGGGAGCAATTAATTATAACTTTATATTTTTCAGATATATCAGACAAACAGAAAACATTAAGTTTCTTTTTATCGTTTAGTAGTATATATTAAAGAAAACATTAAGTTAATTACTCGAAAATATTAAAGAAACTTAAAAATTTAAAACAATAAAGCTATCTTACAAAGATTGGTAGATTTGACATGATTTAGTAATTACATGCATGATATTACGATCCTGAGAACCATGGAATCAAAACCATTAATTATAAGGAATGTTCTTCAAATTTCGATAAATTTTGATCGCATTTAGAAACTAGAGCAATAATATTCGCTAACACGGTAAAATCAATATCATGCCAGATGCCAGAAAAGTAATTCTTCGACTGCTAACGACAGGTGCACTCTGAGGACCTCTATCAAGGACATGATAACACTGCTCGGTTGGAATTTTACATGACGTATGAGGAAATGACACCGAGAGGAGAGAGCGAGAGATTCACAGAACTGCTCAACAGCTCAAGGCTCCTTTCATTATCTTCTATCAAAGGATGAATGGTTGAGATAGTTTGACTTTCATTATCTTCTATCAAAGGATGAATAGTTGAGATAGTTTGACTTTCGTTATCTTCTATCAAAGGATGAATGGTTGAGATAGTTTGACATACAACATCCGTGCAAACTATAATCCCAATTAAGTTGTTCTAAAGACTTGTGAAATGATATAATTTCCATTGACATACATGCAGCTTCAGGTGGTGACTTGTCAAAGCTCTTCCTTTTCAAATACGCTAGCCTAACAAGTACAAACTTTTTGTACGGTTCAACGAATGCAGCCCCACATATTATTATGTCATTTCAATGTTAAAAGCAGACATGAAAAAAGACTTCAAATCGGGAAAGAGTCTTTACTCTTTTAAGGAGGTAGAGTCATCATTTTAAATTGTGTTATCTGCAATCTCATTATATTGAATGTTTATGTATAGATTATCTGCAAAAATTAGAAATAAGATAGACAAAATTAGACGTAAAATTTTATGGCATGGGAGAAATTCTACAAGAAAAAAATTTTACTTAATAGCTTGGAGGAAAGTTTGTAAAAGTAAAGATCAAGGTGATTTGGGTGTATTAGATTTAAAGTTAATGAATCAATCTCTTTTAGCTAAATGGTGGATTATATTTCTTGATAATTCGGTTCATAGTACGTGGAAATCCATACTTTTAAGTATGGATGTAGAACCAACCCTTCTATGTGTTCTCCATTATGGAAATCAATTTTAAAAGACCATGTGGTGATTAATTTAGGATTAAATAAGGAGATTGGCAATCGTAAGTCTACGGCTTTTTAGCTATATAGGTGGTGTTCTGAACATGCTCTACATCATCAATATCCCAATTTATTTTCAATTGTTACTAATAGATTCGTATCTGTGGCTGACGCTTTTGCTAATTCTTATTTACACCTTAGTTTTAGGCGACAATTAACTGGTATATATAGGAAGGAATGGTTAGTTTTGCAAAATAGATTATTTCTTTTTACTCTATCTGACCAATTAGAGGATAGGATTATATGGCGTTGGTTCACAGATTATAACTTTACTGTTCATTCCTTTTATCAATGGTTAGAGTATGGGGGAATGCCTAATTCTACCTATATCACCATATGGAAATCCCATATTCCATTAAAAATTAAAATATTTTTATAACTTGTCCGAAAAGACAAGATTTTGACTAAGACTAATTTAGTAAATAAAGGTTGGCAAGGCGATACAAAATGTGTCTTCTGTGATCAAATAGAGAGTACATAACATCTTTTTGTTCAATGTTCTTACATTAACTTAATATGGAACTGGATAGCCGAGCATAATAACTTTAGTTATAATTGTTATACTTTAGAAGATTTATGGTTGATAGATGCTTCTATTCCTTTTAATGATAGATTATTAGTTGAATTATTAAGAGTTGTCCTAGGATAATTTGGTTAGAACGAAATATATTATGTTTTAATTATAGTACCCCTTGTTCTATTAAGGTTATAGGTAATAAGATTATTTCTTTAACTCAATTTTGGTGTAAATCTAGAAGTGATGGTTCTTTCCTAAAATTAAATCTTATAATGCCTTTTGATATTAAGGATCTTTCAGATCTCCTTCTGTTGGCAGTGGACAGAAGTCCAGAATAGACCCAAGCTTTGAACCTTCTGGTGTAGGGTTCTAGGGATGGCAACCCCCCATCTCCAATGTATGGCGACGAAGATGATAAAGACTTATTAGCTCTGTAGTATTTAGTTTTATGCATATTATTGTTGCATTCTTGTGTTGTGGACATGGAATTTTGTTTTGATTTTTTTTTCTATTGTTTTGAACAGATGTACAGACTTGTCGTATTTGATTTGGTACCAATTTTAGGTGCTAGATTAAATATGCTATGGTTCTCGATTTCAATGAAATCGGTCATAAAACACCTCATAAAACACCACTATTTTTCAAAAAAAAATGTTAAAAGCAGACACGGTGGAAGTTACGTACGACCGTACGCACACAATTAAGTTAGAATAATACGATTTTCTTAGTTTTAGATATGCGTTCTGAAAGTCAAGAATATATATTTTCCAACCATTACTGGGGTTAGTTAAATAACTAGAGGTAGTTGCAATAACTCATCAGAATTTTACATATTTACTCGTGGCTAAAGATGCAAGAAACTATTTCTCACCAGTGCCAGATAATTTTGACGCGCATTATTAGGTTACAGTAGTGAGTATTGATTTTCTTTTTCTGTTTCTCTTCGCCTACCCACTAAACTTAATTATTACCAGCCCTCCAACTTATAACAGTAGCGATTCAAGCCTTCTTTCAGCCCAATTAGGCCCAATAAACTACGCGTCCATTTATTGCCTATCAATTATTTGTTATTTTTAGGCCTAATAGACTAATATAAGAAAGGCACGGCATCAATGTATCATAGTGTGAGCAGGATTATAAAAGTGCAAGGAACTTAAACTTCACAATTTATGTAAAATCATAGCGGGTGTGTAGTCTTAAGTTTGATGGTTGCTATCCTTCATATATAATAAAAATGAGTGGGGTTAAAATGCACCCTCCTTTTTGTGCTCCAAATGTGCATCCTTCTCTCGTTTCTTCATTTTTAAAGTTCAAATAGTTGATTTGAATCTACCAATGTGTTTTACATATTAAAATGTGCTTGGAGACCAAATTTTACATTTTTTGGAAATTTTTTACTATTTTTTCAGAATTTTTTATTAAATTTAACAATAATAAAAAAATCAGCACAATGATGATTTTCAAAAATTCTGAAAAAATAGTAAAAAATTTCCAAAAAATGTAAAATTTGGTCTCCAAGTACATTTTTAATATGTAGAACACGTTGGTAGATTCAAATCAACTATTTGAATTTTAAAAATAAAAAAACGAGAGAAGGGTGCACGTTTGAAGCACAAAAAGAAGGGTGCATTTTAACCCCACTCAATAAAAATAGTCTCTTTAAGAATTTGTAGTTAAATATTTTTCCCATGATAGATTTTATCCTTTTAAAGAGACTATATATATAAAAATAAAATAATGCTGAGGGATCCGACAGTGTGACAGTGGATCTCAGCTGACTAAATCCTGGCTCTGACAAAGAAAGGCTTCTTGTCCGATATCTGCTTATATATTTTGGCGTTTATATAAATTAATTATCAGACATCGCTACTAATTAGATAAAGTGGTTGAATTGAAGCTTTATTTTTTTCTGTTTTTCTTTTCTTTTTTTGAGAAAAAAACCCTTAGATGCAAATTGAAGCTTTCGCTCAGAGTACACGCTGAAGGGACTAGACAGATATTATGTCAAAAGCAGTTGTATATTTATAATTTGAAACATTACATACACAGTGTTTGATTACTCAAAAAACTGCCCAATTGAATAATCGAAAGGAGAGCAGTATTTCACAGATCAACAAACTCATTTGCTGTATAATAACAAGGAATTAAACGACTATGACAATCCAACTTTTATATCTTATTGTAATAATTGAAGCTAAAGAAAATAACACAGATGTGGGCTATGGTGCATTGCAATGCATGGAGGGATTTGTGCATTGGACCATAAATCTAAAATTCAAAATCCAAATGACCGATCCAAACCGTTCATCTTGTTCTCCATATTAATATGTGCTTGGAGACCAAAATTTACATTTTTTCTGAATTTGTTTACTATTTATTAAGTATTTTACAAAATTGTTGATACAACGGTGGCTGCTGATTTTACTGTTTTGTTAAGCCACCGTTGGATCAACAATTTTGTAAAATACTTAATAAATAGTAAACAAATTCAGAAAAATGTAAATTTTGGTCTCCAAGCACATATTAATATGGAGAACAAGATGAACGGTTTGAATCGGTCATTTGAATTTTGAATTTTAGATTTATAGTCCAATGCACAAATCCCTCCATGCATTGCAATGCACCATAGCCCATCTCATATATATATATATAGGAGGGTTCAAATGCACCTAAATTTTTGTGCACCCAAATGCACCCTATTCATTTTCTCTGTTTTCAAAGTCCAAATAGTCAATCCGAACCGTTAGATGCGATATATATATTAAGATGTACTTGTAGACCAAATTTTACATTTTTTTGAAATTTGTTTACTATTTATTAAGTCACTTTGAAAATCACTGATTTTGCATTTTCTGGACCATTGAATCAGTGATTTTTAAAGTGACTTAATAAATAGTAAAAAAATTCAAAAAAAAATGTAAAATTTGGTCTCCAAGCACATCTTAATATATAGATCGCATCTAACGGTTCAGATTGACTATTTGAACTTTAAAAATAAAGAAAAATGATATGGTGTATTTGGGTGCACAAAAATTGAGGTGCATTTGAACCCTCCTCTATATATATATATATATATATATATATATATATATATGTATATGTAGGTGTACCGTACCATGTCCATGGAAGAAATGTTCATCTTAATTAATATTAGTCTAACTACCACAATCGCCACCACTGCCTCCACAAATGCCGCCTCCAGCCGACGACTCTGCTGTCATTGTGTTTCTTTTTTCATCAGCATCTATAACGGAATCAGTGGCCACAATGGCAGCCAGGCCGATGCTAGCTCCTGCTGCTAGCCCCGAAGCAGCACCACCCTCCCCTCCACCACCTTCTTTTCCTCCCTCTGTTTTGCTGGGTTATTATTACCATGACTGTCGATCAGCCTGTCGCTCCCATAGTACGTCATGTTATTTGCCGGTTGAGACTCTCTTCCCCTTGTGGCTGCAGTTGAGTATTACAACGCCAATTACACACACCATGCCGAGGATTATGATGGCATGAGAGATGATGGATTTGTGTGGAAAATCATTTTCAAGCAATATGGCAAGATCCCGTATCATTTTGGAATTAATACTGTTTCAAATAACAGTGAATAAAAGACAATTTTATATTTGACTGAATTATATCATTTACACTGATTACATAGGCTTATAGAGGCTAACTACCCGTTGCTATTTCCCAATCTACAACTAGCCGCTTGTAATATTCCTAAATATAGCTAAATTACATGCAGATTGTACCAGCTGTTTAATCTCTAATTTACATAGTTATATTTGTAAGTTGAGTGTCAGATATCCTAATTGGATTGGGTTTGATTCAATATCTTCAACGAATACATATATCAGGAGCACTTGTATGATAATGTTCCCTATTCAACCTCAAAAAAAAAAAAAATAATAATAATAATAATAATAATAATAATATTCCCTATTTATATATGTAATAATGACCAAAAGGACTTTGCCGAAGGCTCTACATTTTCAAAATCAACTGGCTTGAAGGGCTCAAGTACTTTGATATTATAAATAAATTAAATAATTGCAGGTTCTTCTAGAAATGTTCCCTAGTATTGATGGCAATTCAGTCGACAATGATAAGTTTGCTGTCACGAATAGTATATACCATTAGAATATTATTTTGCAGTCCCGAGTCAAATGGTCGTAAGTTTCAATTGATTGGCAATCGAATTAGATAAGTAAACAATTAATAAAAATTAGTTATGCAGAAACTAGATGGTCTGAAATGAATAATTGTAGTATTTAAGTGCAATAATCAATCCAGTTTCATAATAATAATGTCCTTAAATTTAAAATTATAAAAGTAGCTTAAAACCTCCAGACTAAATGTAGATCCACTTTGTATGTAAATAACCTCTCTAAGAAGTTGCAATTAAATATTTTCCCTTGTTAGATTTTGTCCTTTTATACCTTGTTTAGATGGAGAGTAGAGGAAGGGAGGGAATGGAAAGAAAACAAATTTCTCATCAAATCGTGTGTGGTTGATAAATTTATGTCAGACGTAAAGGGTACCGGAGGTGAAAGATTTAACTTTGTATCATTGCAATTAATAGAATTGGTTTTCTTTCCAATTTGGGATATAAAAAATGAAAATAAATTTTGTTACAAATATTTTTAGAAAAATAATACTAATGTCAAATCCTATATCTTACCAATATAATTATTATACAAATTGTTTGTCACAAATTAACTTACAACAACCACCGAATTTCTTATTAACCTTCTAAATTTTAATCAACTAAACAAGAAATAAGATAGAAAAGAAAATTAAATTTATTTTATCTCATTAATTATTCAAACACAAAGAAGTCGAATATGTTAATCTTCATTTTTATTTTATATTCCATTTCATTCTATTCTTCACCTCCTCTTCCTTTCTCTACTCTCCATCTAAACAGGATGTTAAAGCAGGGGCGGATCTACTATAGCACTGGGGGGACTGTCCCCCCTCCCTGAATTTTGAGTTTTAGTGGTGATTTATTGATACCGATCGACTTTGTCCTTCCTTGGAAATTTTTTTGCCTCCTCTGGATGTTTGATTTGTAATTTGGGTTAAATTTAGTGTTAAAATCAAAATATAATTTCTTGAATTATGGTTAGTAATATTTATTATAAGTTATAAGATCAGAAATTATAAGTCAGTGTATTCTAGGTTCGCCTCTATGTTAAAGAATCCATATAATAATAAAATAAGGTTGAAGGATCTGACAGTGTTGAAATTTAGAGAAAAATAGAAAAGAGAGAAAGATTGGTTTATGGTAAAAATGCATTTATGTGTTGATGTATATTGATCTTTCTTTACAAGGTTTTAGTCCTATTTATATTACAAAATCTTAATGACTAGATTTTGTACCGTTGGTAATATTACAAGTAATGGTATTTATTAGTACAGTTGTACCACCTACTCTTCTGCCTTTAATTTCTAAATTAATCTTGGCCCTTCATCTTGATCAATGATGTGTATAAATCTGAGATCTTGATCTTATCTCTCAACACTTTCCCTCAAGCTAGGATTGTAGATATCAATCAATCCTAGATTGCTTGTGATGTTTTTGAATGGACTCAAGTACAATCTTTTGGTAAAGACATTAGCAAGTTGGTCATTGTTTTCTTCATTATTTTAAACACTCGCCCTCAAGCTCGGGTTGTAGATGACGATCAATCCAAACTTGCTAGTATTTTCCTCAAAGAGTTGTATATGACGATCAATCCAATCTATTAGATTCTTCCTATTTCTTCATTCCGTATATTTTGAAGTTGTTTGACGGAGCAGCACAATTAGCAGCTAGAGTAACTGCCTCATCTGATTCGAGCCTTCCTTCAATGAGTTGTAATGACCCACTTCATAAGGATTGTTTTTTTTCTCCCCCTAAATTGGAGACATCCATTTTCTTGGGAATGGAGGGAGTGGATCAGGGTTATTAGAATTCTTCACATAGAGAGAGGGTCGCTAAATCCCCACTTTTTTTCTTTTCTAATTTTTTGCTGAATTTTTTTCTCTCTCTCTGAGATCACCTCCTCTCGTTGGAGAGAGATCTTCCCCTCTTCAGGAGGAGTGATCGATTGATGTTCTGAACCTCTTTTAGCCTTTCACTCCCGGCTAGGTTCACCAGCCACAGCTTGCTTTTTGTGCATTCTCCATCCATTAAATCATTTGCCTTCACCATTATACAAAGCATGCAGTGAGAGCGACTGCTGAGCTCATTAACATTATTTGAACCAACAACCCTTGCATTGCCTCCTGCTTGCAACATATCCCACACCTCCTTTGTGCTCTCAACCTTTGCCTCAACTACTCCCGGGATGTGATGCAGCCCTTCTCCTCCTGCTTGCCTTATCTCAAGTTTCTTTGATGACTGGTCGGAGTTGAGCAGATCCCAAATCTACTCATTGTAAACCTCAAGGACACTGATAGATATATCATAAGAATATGTTTGTTTTCTCTCCTCATCAATTTTGAACAACTCCTCAAGTGTGCGATAGTTCACACCTCGTTCCTTCTCAATGCCCTCCATAGTGAAGGTTTTTCCCATACCGGTTTGTCCATATGCAAATATGCACACGTTGTAACTATACAATACTGACATCACCAGTGGAGAGGCATCGGCAAACACACCAGCTTGGTCATCTTTTGGGGTGAAAATGCAGTCAAACTTGAATGTCTTCTTGGTGGCACCACCTGTCAGGATGCCAATTTCATCATCTCTGGCAGTGTCAAAATTGACTATTGCTTTGCAACCAGATGATATTTCATCCTTGTTCAAAGGACGGTAGCGACAGAAAACCCTTATATTCCCCTTCGACTCTTGAAGTTCATTAAATAGTCTTATGCTCCTTGCCATCTCCTTACTATACTTGCTCTTGAGTTCTTCACCTTGTGCAACTAATGCCTGCACAG
Organism: Carex pumila; assembly: GCA_033356055.1. NCBI lineage: Eukaryota > Viridiplantae > Streptophyta > Magnoliopsida > Poales > Cyperaceae > Carex > Carex pumila. The sequence continues at coordinate 265,119 of JARJHM010000383.1, read as the reverse complement.
CCTCAGTCGAAAGCTTAGCATGTTCTTCTTTCATAATCTTGATTTTTCTTTCTAAATCAGAAAATGTCTCGGCCCATCGCTTCTTATCATGCTGATATTTCTCGGTTAGCTCATTGAGTTCAACGGTTAGTCTTTCTACAGTTTGCTCAAGAGTGTCAGTTTTCAAGCTTTTACTGTCCAGTTCCATTTTCTCTTAAGAGTCTTATTGGCAATTAGTATGCCCCGTGCTTTGTTCTGTGCATCAGATGTGTCCATCTCTGAAGAGCACTTGTTACTAATCAGATCCCCCATTTTTGTTGATGGCGACGACGATTTTGTGCTCTCCGTGGCCCTTTTTCGGTCACGGTGACTCACTGTTGTCGTCGAGGTTTGGTTTTCTATACCCAACTATGAGTACAACTCTAACCCTTGTGTACCTCTTCTGCTCTTTGTCATTCTCCTAGCAAATTGCAGTGTCAATGGCAGCGATGATCTTGGCTGTTTTTCTCAAGTATCCACTAGATTTACTAGTTTGGGTGGTACTTGGCTGTGTTTCTCAAGTACCAACTAGCTTTGCTAGTTTGGGTGGTACTTGGCTGGTTTCTTTTTTATGGTATTTGATTGATTTTGTTGATTAGAACAGAAAAGAAAAATATTACTTATCTGTCTTTTTTTTTTCTTTTTCGTTTTACCTTGATTGAGGGTTGACCCCTTTTCTTGCCTTGTGTACAAGATTGGTGTTGTGTTGCGGGCTTGAATTTTCTCCTCCTCGTTTGCATTTCACCTTTCTTCTCTGGCTTCTCCCATCTAGAGGTGAGGCTAAGATTTGAAGTCTTGAGGTTAGCCTTTCGTTCTTTTCTTGATTTCTTTGATTTTATGGTTGAAAGCCTTCATCTTTAGCTCGGGTTAGAGCAGATTTTGTTTTGGCTAATGCACCAAACCATTTCTCTTTACCCCTTTTTTTCTTTTGTGGTTTTATGTTCAGATCTGAACTTTTTGTGATTTTTTTTTTGTTGGTGCTACAGTTTTGTTGACTACGGAATGGAGTTAGGATTTTAATACCACTTTGATATCATGTTAAATTTTAGAGAAAAATAGAAAAAAGAGAAAGATTGGTTTATGGTAAAAATGCATTTCTATATTGATGTATATTGATCTTTCTTTACAAGGTTTTAGTTCTATTTATATTACAAAGTCTTAACGGCTAGATTTTATACCGTTGGTACTATTACAATTAATAGTATTTATTAGTACAGTTGTACCACCTACTCTTCTACCTTTAATTTCTAAATTAATCTTGACCCTTCATCTTGATCAATGATGAGTTTAAATCTGAGATCTTGATCTTATCTCTCAACAAACAGCATGGCAGAGGATCTCAGCTGCCTAAATCCTAGCTTAACAAAGCAAGGCTTCTTGTCCAACACCCGCTTATTTGTAACCTTTATATAAATTAATTATCCTAGATCGGTACTAATTACAGGTGAAGTGGTAAAATTGAAGCTTTCGCTCAGATTATATGCTGAAGGGACTAGACAGATGTTATGTCAAAAGCAGTTATACTTGCATATTTATAGTTTGAAACATTACATATATCGCCCCTTTATTTAATTTGATTACCCAAAGAAACACGTAACGCACATTTAAATAATCAAAAGGCAGAGCACTATTTCACAGAAATCAACAAACTTATTTACCAGTAAAATAACAAGGAAAAGAAATATGACAATCCAACATTTTATATCTTATTGTAATAATTGAAGCAAAAGAAACGACGCAGATGTGTATGACTGTATATATATGTTATATATATGTAGGTGTACTATACAATGTCCATGGAAGAAATTATGTTCCCTTTAGGATATGTTTGGATGCAGCGAGAATAGCGAGAACAACGAGAATAGTGCTATTCCGATTCATTCAAATATACTCAGAAACAGCGAGAATAGCGATATTCTCGCCGTTCCTACAAAAATATGAAATAACAAATAAACTCTCTCAAAGCCTCAATCCCTACAGTAGTTATTCTAAATATTCAATCCAAACAACTTCCGAATAGCTTTGAATTAGCGCTATTCTTAAATAGTAGTTGTTCTCGCTATTCTTAATCTACTATTCTCAACAGTAGCTATTCTCGCTATTCTCTAATGCATCCAAACGCACCCTTAATAAATAGTAGTCTAACTACCACAACCACCACCACCGCAACCGCCACCACCACAACCGCCACCACCGCATCCGCCACCGCCACCTCCACAAATGCTGCCTCTGGAAACGCCGCCTCCACAACAGCCGACTTTGCTGTCATTGTGTTTGTCGTTATCATCAGCATCAGTGGCCACGACGGCAGCCAGGCCAATGCCATCTCCTGCTGCTAGCCCCAAAGCAGCACCCCCCTCCCCTCCTCCACCACCTCCTTTTCCTCCCTCTGTTTTGCTGGGGTTATTATTATTGTGACTGCCACTCCCATAGTACGTCACATTATTTGCCGGTTGAGGCTGTCTCTTCGCCTTGTGGCCGCAGTTGAGTATTACAACGCCAATTACACACACCATGCACATGATTATGATGGCATGAGAGATGATGGGTTTGTGTGGAAAATCATTTTGTAGAAGTATGACAAGAGCCCGTATCATTTTGGAATTAATACATATATCATGAACGCTTGTATAATAATGTTCCCTATTTATACATGTAATTAATAATGACTAAGAGAACTTCGCCGAGGCTACATTTTCCAAGTCAAGTGGCTTAAAGTGCCCACGGTTGGAATTCTTTTTCTGTGGGGATTATCATGGAATTCATAAAAACCCCTAGGGCAATGTTTGGAAGTACTTTGATAATTATAATTATAATTAAATTAAATATTTACATTTTCTTCTGAAATGTTCCCCAGTATTGTATGGCAATTCAGTGGAAAACCCCCTACGGGTTTGGCAAGCCAAAAAAACAGTTGAAAACGATAACTTTTCTGTCACTATATACCATATATATATAGAGAGAGAGAGAGAGAAACTAATATGTTTTCAGTAGCACTTTGGCCGAAGTACTACCAGTTCAAATTTCAAAATCTAAAAAGTCGATCTAAACCATTAGATGTGATCTCTATATTGAAATGTGACCGGAAATCAAATTTTATATTTTTCTAAATTTTTTTACTATTTATTAAGCCATTTTGAAAATCATTGATCCAACGGTGACTTCTGATTTTACTGTTTTGTTAAGTCACCGTTGGATTAGGAATTTTTAAAGTGACTTAATAAATAGTAAAAAAAATCAAAAAAATGTAAAATTTGGTCTTCAAGCACATTTTAATATAGAAATCACATCTAACGGTTCAGTTCGACTTTTTGGATTTTAAAATTTAAAATTTGGATCAATAACACTTCAGTCCGAAGCATATTAGTCACACACACTCTCTCTATATATATAGAGGAGGGATCCAATTATACCATTTTTTGGTGACACCAAATTATACTCTAAACCATTCAACATGCATGGTGAATATGTTAAAATATACTTGCAAATCAAATTTTATATTTTTATAATTTTTTTTTTACTATTTATTAAGATGAATATAAAAATTCAACGGTCTGTATATATTTCAGGATGGAACGTCAATTGGTCGTTAATTTCAATTGATTGGCATAAAAGAAGATAAGTCAACCATCAAGCATAGTTGGTTATGAATGCAGAAACAGGCGCGGAACCAGGATTTGAATTTAGGGGGGGCCGAGTCATCGAAAAACAAAAGAACAACCTAGAATTTGAATTTGGGGGGTGTCAATCGATATGTATCTGTAAAAAACCATATGGAAATATGCGTTTAGGCTATATATATAAGTAACATTCTGATTTTATGGGGAGTGCTTGGCCCCCCTCTCACCCCCTTACTTCTGCCCCAAATGACTAGTTGGTCTAAAATTAAAATGGTACGGTCTTTAATTAAGTATAAAAATCAATCGAGATTCATAATGCTGTACATGTCCTTAATTAAAACTTAAAAGTATTATTACTTGTTGAAACAAAAAGTAAGAATTTTGATTTTTGAATGTATATTGGAGTTAAATGGGGCCCCTACAGTGAATCTCAAATATACATTAACTCAAATATACATTGTAGGGGGGCCCATTTAAAAAATATTCCGATCTTTTCCCTCCTTTAATTATCCAAGGAAGCTCTCACCGGTTTGTAATCCCTCCATGCTAATTATTTTTCAAATCTTAACTCGAATCTTACCTCAGATGTCCATCAGTTAATTAACCCGGGGTCCTGAACTACAGCTATACAATGCAAAATTGCAAACTGCACGAAGTTAGAAAGAACATTAATAATTTAATTTTACACGCGTTGTGCGTGGTTTTATATACGCTTGTTAATCTTAGGAGCTGTTTGGGCTAAGCGAAGTTGGTGCTATATGCTTGGTAGGTGCTGTCAAGGTATTAAAAAAGTTGGTGCTATATGTGCTTGGAGCTGCTGATTGATTTTCAGGGAATTACTTTTTAGATCGAGACAATTAATTAGCGAGTCTTGTTCTTCTTATACTAATTTTTCTCCTTCCATAAAACAGCTAGATATATTTATAAGAGGCGGGTTCAAATGCCTTTATTTTTTGTGTCTTCATCATGCTTTCATTTTTAAAAACTTTAATAACTCAAAATTTAAATCTTGAAATTCAAAATAAAACCGTTGGATATGAACTATATCATTTTATCTATGCACATATAAAAAATTATGGTATTTCAACTTTGTTTTGATTGCCATCTTGAGCTTGTAAAAATGTATACAAATGTAGATAATTTCTAGACGTTGATTTTTCAACTTATTGATTCGTATAAAAGCAAAATCAAAATGTGATAATTTTTTATGGGCACATAGAGAAAATAACATAAATTACATCGAACGGTTTTATTTTGATGTTTAAGTTTTAAACTTTGAGTTATTTAAGTTTTTAAAAATGGAGGCATGATGGAGACACAAAAAATGGAGGCATTTGAACCCTCCTCTATTTATAATATATACTTCGTCCTTTTTAGTTTGAATTAACTTTCTTATTGGACTTCTATGTTCTTTGATTTTCTAATTAGTTTAATTAATCATTTCATGATTTGAACTTTCTCATGTGTGCTCGTGCTCCTATATTACACATTCCATATATATGATTGTATCTTTACTAAATAGCAAATACTAGTACACTAAAATTTGGCATCGAAGCTAAACTAGAAAAGACTTTATTAAATAAAAATTAAAAAATAATAATAAAGCGAAATGAGATAACAGTTTATTTCGAGTCCGGCTCCTCTCAAGAACCTAATTAAAAAATCCTCACAGAAAGTCTTTCTTTTTATTTTTAAAGAGTTTTGACAGTGGCTGTAAAAATTACAAGAAAATAAAACCATAACTTCGCCTTAATTACATCACTCTTGACACCATTTCAACCACAACGATCCCTCCTGTAGTGCCTTAATTAAGAACCAGCACCTCAGCCCGTATATCCTTCCCCGTAAAGATGACATCATTTCACTGCCACCAAATCCACCAGGTGATACTGAGCATCCAGCAAAAGCATTCCCCTGATCACACATACAAAAAATTACATAAAATTAATTAACCCCGGGAGGCCTGATCAACTAACTGCCCGGCCGGTCTGCATGTGTGCCCAAAATTTAAGTCTTCTACGGTGACCATATCATAAGCTACTCCTGATCGACCAATTGACAATTGAAATAAGAAAAAAAAAGATATGAAAGTTCATTATGAGCAAATGGCTTATTCTTGTCTTTTATTAATTTTCAGCTTATTTGCTATGTGTTTCTGCTTCTGTTTTTACGGGACGTAAGTGCGAGTTTTACTTTGATTGTTTGTCTTGCTGCTGCAGTTGACCATCAATTTACTAAAGAAAAACAATTTTATGTCATTTGTAAATCAATATGTTTTTATTCCTCTTCTCAGAAGTCATAAGGAGGCATCTCATCTCATGATACTATAATTGGACTTTTAATAGTATTTCTTGCTGTTGTGCTTGTTTTGTTACTTGTGCTTCATTTGCTGTTGAGCTTTAAAAGAAAAGGTCCTTATGAAAGAATCATCATATTTTTAGTCTGAAGTCAACAATTAGAAAGTATCATCATATTTTTAGTCAGATGTTAACAATTAGTATGTGCAACCATATTAATCATATAAAATTTATGTTTCCTCATGTTTAGGTAGAAAATCAAAATGGTGTGATTAATTGAAAACTTTGCCTGAATTATCCATATAAATCTTCGGAACCCATAATCTTTAACACAGTTTCAAATCATTATGTTCATTAAAGAATATTATATCTAGCTCTAAGATATCAGAGGAAATCAATAAATCTCCACACATCTAAAGTATACCTGAGCATCTTTCGAGATCAATAAATAAGGAATCAGTACAATTTGCGCATTCTTGGGTTCCCTAATTATTTGCAAATATAATGGTGAGGACCTACCTAGAATTAATATTGTTGAGCATCTTATTCTTATCAACATACATGATGATGCGTAGTATATCAATCCTTCTTGAACTACCTGAGGTGCAGTCCTCTATAAAAGTTGCTCAAAGAAGACAGTCTCATGAGAGACCATCTCAGGAAATGTAACGATACGATGAAACAACCAGCTAGTAATGACCCCTTCCTTCTAAAATGGAAAAACTGAACCGGGTCAAACTACCACTTTATTCTAAGAAAACAACCAGCTGGCAAGGTCCTGTTCTGTGCCTTTTGGATGACAGCCTAAGAAGAATTGTAGGAGCGCACACAATATTTTCAAACACAGAGAAAATGAGAAATGTTGCTAGAATCAGTGTTAATTTCTACAATGTCTGGTTGCCCGGAAATCTCTTTCCCATTACCAGAATTGGAATGACTCGCAACTAGGGGTGTAAATGGATCCGGATAATCCGCTCTGAATTTAGTCCAAATTTTGGGCTTTGAATAAACAATAAATTTAAAGCTGAGAGTTAACATAAGTCGTTTACTCTTTCATTATTGATTCAATTTTGATTAGTTATTCAAGTTGAAAGTTATTTTTTTAATTACATATACAATATATGGATTGTATTTGTATCGTATAAATAATAAATTACTCTATAAATTATTTATTATGTAAAAGTATTTAAAGTAGAACCATATTTGTATTGTAAAGTTTATATGACTAAATTATATATTTGACAATTATTCGTTTTGTATCCGTATTCAAATCTGTATTTGTTGATTATATGCTCCAAATCCGTATTCGTTTAAGGTAGATTTAATTTTACATTTTGAAATTTATTTACTATTCGTATCAGTATTCATATCTGCTCACAGACATGTGAATATATGAATTTAGTATCAGCATTATCCACTCCGAATCCGCTCCGTTTACACCCCTACCTGCAAAGAGAGAATCATCTCAGTCGAGTTAACTAATTGCTATTTAGTAAAATTGCTATAGAAGTCTAGAAGAATATGCAGTTCTCTCTAAAGTTGCTCAATACTAAGAATTGTTAATATTTGTCCCTTTCTTTGTAATTATTTTGTGTGTTTGACGGAGTCAAATTCTGAAACTTGTACGTCATTACAATGAAATAATGATGTGTTGTCGTTTACTTTATAGTTCCATTAATTGACCTTCAAATTCTTTGAAAATTGCCTTTAGATGCTTTTAAAAAAAAATCAATAAATTCATAGGTAAATATAAGGTTTGGTATTTAAATTATTAGCATTCAAATTAAAGAATGCTTTTAAGATTATTGGAATGCAAATCTTGTTAATTCGGTTATAACTAAAAATAAATTAACAAAATGAAATGAGTGAGGCTATGATATTACGGATCAAATTTTATTACAGTGAACTGATTAATATATAATAATATTGAACACGAGGATCGATAGAGTCCAACTTACTGAAGTTAGTGTTAATTAGTTGGGTTATTTCAGTGGCCAACACCCAATGGGGTCCAATTAAAAGGCTTTTTAGACACATAATCTTATTTATTCTAATTCTTATAATCTAGCCTATAATCTAGAAAGTAAATCTCATTTATTCTAATCCCTATAATCTATACAGTATTGACAATAAAGACTTTTTCGATTTCGGAATAAAATTAGGTATTTTTTTCTGTCGGTATATATTGCTAGCTTATTTTATATTCAACAGAAAAATAGTATAAAAATAACCTGAAGCAAGCTAAAAATAAATATGGAAGCAACGAAAATAATGTGCTGGGAGATAAAAAGTGACGTGCTTGGTTAATTATCTTGCATAGGAAGGCAACAGAACTGAAGGTGTTGTTCAGTTGTTGTACCTAATGTCAACAGCGAACTGGTCGGAGCTTCCAAGTGATGTGATTGGTTACCTAATCGGCTTCTTACCCTTACCTGATTTTCATCAATTCGGCATTGTATGCCAGAATTGCTGCACGGTGGCAAGAGAAAAGTATCATCGCCTAGCTCAGCAGCTGCCGTGGTTGGTGTTGGAGTTAAGATATTGCCACCAAAAAGCGTTTCTTCAACCTTTCTGAAAAAAACAAGCATTACTACGTACATTGACCTACCCGAGCTGCACAGACATCTGGTGTGTGGTTCTTCATTTGGCTGGCTCTTCACAGTAGACATCACTTTGAACATCTGTATGCTAAATCCATTACCCGGAAAAGATATGACCTACCAGTCTTACCTTATCTTGATATTAGGAGATATGCTGACAAACATATTTACTTGGTTTCCAAGATTATCTTGGATCATGATCCCAGTGAGAGGTCAGATTTTACTATGATAGCCTTTTTGGAGACGGTGATCCAACTTGGAACGTACCTATATGCAACTATTTAGGGTGCGTTTGGATGCACTAGAGAATAGCGAGAATAGCTACTGTTGAGAATAGTAGATTAAGAATAGCGAGAACAGCTACTATTTAAGAATAGCGCTAACTCAGGGCTATTCGGAAGTTGTTTGGATTGAACATTTAGAATAGCTACTGTAGAGATTGAGAGTTCATTTGCTATTCCATGTTTTTGTAGGAATAGAGAGAACAGCGCTATTCTCGCTGTTCCTGAGTATGTTTGGATGAATCAGAACAGCGCTATTCTCGCTGTTCTCGCTATTCTCGCTATTCCCGCTGCATCCAAACATACCCTTAGTTAACGACATTATATTTTTTTAAAAGGAAAATTCTTTGCTGTTGGATACGTTGATTATAATGTTTTTTTTTTGTTGTTGTTGATGTTGGCCCGGATTCAAAACTCATACGGCTTCAGCATCATGCTCCCATGCTTTTAGGAACTTGGAATTACCTAGTGGATTTCAAAGGAGAACTGTTGTTGTTACTCCCATACTATAATACTGGGTTGCTCTTAATACGGCCTAAATAATATGACTGACAAATAGTATCTTTAATTAAAAAAAATGCTGTGTATCTTATTCATATACCACTTCTGTTGATTCCAAAGAAAGTAGTGAAGTACGTACATATATACAATGCAAACTGCACGGAGCTCGAATATAAATTAATAATTTATTTTTATAATATATACTCATTCTTTTTTAGTTTTAACTTTCTTATTGAATATCCATGTTCTTTGATTTTCCAATCAGTTTAATCATTTCATGTTTTGAACTTTTTAGTCCTCGTGCAGTCGTGCTCTTATGTTAGTAATGTTACACATTCCGGAGATATGATAGAATTAGTTCACTCAAAATTTGGGTTTAAAGCTAAGGATTCCGAAAAGTAAATTGAGATAACAATTTATTTCTACTCTTGCCCCTCTAAAAACCTAATTTATATTTTCACACAAACAGCAGAGACCACACACAAAAAAATACATCAGATTCACCCCTGGAGTCCAGAACTAACTGCCTTGTCTGCTTGGGTTCCAAAAATTCCCAGTCTTCTATAATATACCAAATAAACTGAAACAAAAAATAAACAAACGAATATAAATAAAAAATTATTTAAGCTTCGAGAAGTATAAAAAACCAAAGTGGGAAAAGATGTTCTTAGAAAAGACGAACATTTAAAAGATCATTTGGCCTTTCAATAAGAAGGTGACCTATTTACATATATAACTTGTATAAATGACGTTATAAAAAGCTAAATTTAGGATTCTGAAAAATTCCCATCTATTAGCATCTACGGTACCGGTCGGTAAAACACCAGTCAAGACTACAATTAGTTGCCTACAGTCTAAAGTTGGCAAATGTAGACATAACTTCATTATGGCTCAAAAAGAAAACGCATTTACGTACCTCAAATAGTTCAGAAAATCTTGCATTAACTGGCAAAATTTCAACCTTCTGGGATTTTAGGTTCCCCAAGGTTAACAAAGGCCTCAGCTCGCATCATTCGTACCATGACAGAATGCCATGAAACTAGGTGATCCAAAAAGTTGTTAACATATGCCAATCTATCATCCTGCTCAAAATATAACAATTTCATAATTGGACTTGGATTATACTACATGTCAGTAGGGAATGAAATTCATGTTTGGTTCTATGTTTCATAAACCCTCCTGGCAGAAGCTCAATTTCAACAAAATCATGATATTATAATAATTGCCATCGCATGCACTCTCTGAGAAACCCCACGTGCTACATTAACAATAGGAAGAACAAGATTTATTTTGAAAAAGGTACAATTTGATGGAAAAATGGGCTTGTGAGACTTGGCCCTTATTTTCTTTCTTCATATACTAATTTAAACAGAGCGAGAAAGGTTCGGTATTTTCTAATACCTTGTAGTCCAGATAATATGCATGCTGAAAAACAGTAAAATAAAAAAAAGTGTCAGTATTTGCTATTTACAAAAAGTTGCATATAAAAAATCATTAGTGAAGTAATGCTAGTATGTGCTTAGCTCACAAAGGTGGTTTTGAGTTTTAACTCCCAAAACCTATTGGATTGGCTTCAAATGATGAATCTAAATGATGAAAACTAATCTATTTCATGAGTGATGCACATGCTAAATTTGTGAAATTTCAATTTCATATTATTAGATATTAAACTCGTCAAAAAATGATGAAAAACAAATGCATTAAAAGAACATATAACCTTTCTTTTTTTACCGCTTGACTTTACACTAGATTAATTTCAAAATTTTATAAATTTTGCATGTAAACACATGACTAATGATATAGTTCAAGTTAAACGGTTTGAATTCATTTTTTGAAGTCAATCTGATAATTTTTTGAGTTAAGTTCACCAACTCCCTTTCTGAGCTTAAGCAAATAGTAGCTTCACTATATAATTTAATCAAAAGAAAGAAAGAAGATTTTCTTACCTCCCACATGTCCAGGCCAATTATTGGCTGATCATCAGGAAAAAAAGACAGATTCAGTAAAATATTCAAAGAAATACAATGTGCAAATAAAACACATCATGAAACTGAGCTACTCATTTTGACTTACAATATCACCCCAAACTAATGGAGAGACGGCATTTTGAGTTTTAGCCACCGCAAGCTTCTTCTCATTCCTTTTTACTGAGATAAGAAAAAACATAAACTTCAAGCAACTCAAATTACATAGTAAGAGCAGAGAGTTTCATTTGTCACCACATCTTACCATGAAATACAATAAGGTAACAGAAAATTGTTGTCTGGCCAGTTTTTTCCTTCATTTGTAACTCTAAAACAAGAATAGGATAAGGTAAATTGAAAAAAATAATATTTTAATTATGGGTCATGGATTGAATTTGTGGGTCAAGTCTAGATAATCTGGTGCGCTACCAACCCGTACCATTATTTTTGGTCCCCTTTAACAGAAATCTTAATTACTGATCTAAAGTTAAATTAATCTAGAATATAAATAAGACTCACAATAAAGCCAGACCCAGCCAGACCCAAAGATGGAGAGGGCTGCATTGGCAAATTCATCCTTGAAATTTGTAAAAGACTCAAAATCCTTCTCAATTTGGTTCAACACTCCTCCTCGTGGTATGCTACCCCCTTTAGGTTGCATTGACTCCCAAAAGAAGTCATGGCTCCATAGCTACAATTTTAAACAGAATAAATATGGTTAAATTAAGTTTGTCAAAAAGTATTCTTAATGTGTCATAGAAGTTATATTACTTCCTATTAGGAACCTGTAGTTTTGAACTTTAAAAAAAAAAATGTGTCATAGAGTTGACAGGCCTCCCACATCTTTTTCTGTTCTTACCCTGTCATATTTTCTTCAAGGTTCTCTAAATGCACACAACAACAAGCAGAACACACATACACACACAAAATCACATGTACCTCCTAACCCACAAGTACCAAAAACAGCACATGCACAAAATTAAGAAAAAAATATATCTGTCGACTTAACCCTACACAGGTACATAAACAAACACAGAGACTAAGGCATAAGCAAATACACAAAAGAGGAAAAAAAAAAAAACCCAAGAAGAAGAAGAAGAGAAAAACGAACCGAAGATGCATCATTAAACTCAACCAAAGGATTGCCATTATTATATGTGGCCTTAACCATCTCCTCCAATGTGTGCCCATAAAATGTGCTATTTTTTAAAATCTTGTTCAGTTTCTCAACATGCTCATTATGGGCTTGTCCCCAGTGAATCTCCACTGTTCTCTTGCTCATGTATGGCTCCAAGGCATCCTAACCCAATATTACAAATAATAAATAATTTAAGTAACTCAATTAACCAATAGCTGAACAGATGCCCCAGCAAAGCATCAAAGAAAATTAGGATGGAAAATGTTTACTCAGATGGACAGTGACCTGACCTGCCACAATGGTTTACAAGACCGTGTTCAGCATGTTTGCTTAATACACTGCCATGTTTGGTCTACTTAATTATAATCAATTTTATATAATAAAATGAAAAATATTTTGGTCAGATTGAGTCTTAGCTTCTTGACTTGGACAGATGATAACCAGGTCTGGCCCAATGGTTTTGATCAGTTGAAAGTTCAGTTAAGTTTTCTTGACAGGCTGTCGTGTTGTGTTCAATTAATTAAAAACATTATGGTATAATAAAAGGAAAATTGTATTGGTCAGGTTGGGTCCTGCTCTCTTGACCCACCATGGCCCAGGTCAATAATATAAACAAAAATATGATACCGAGCCATCCCTAATTGTTGGTGCCTCATGGAGTACACCCTCAATACCTTGGAAAATACCCAAATCACCCATCCTTTCATCTTAAAATATGTGGAGATGAATAGAATATAACAAGGGCAGTTTGTGCATCATTTAAGAAAGAGGGAAAGAAGGGGTCATCTAGGATTTGTTTTCATATTTTTTTAGGGATATATCTGATAATTCCTGTGTTTTTTTGGGCAATAATGATATTTCTAGGTGGTTTATCCAACATATTATATAAACTACATTATAGCATATCTATAAGGTCAAACCATCAAATACACCCCATAATGAACAATAAAATTAATGAAAAGAAAGGAAATCGTATGGGACTCACAAGTTCGTATGGAGGTGTGGTAAGGCCATAATAAGCTGTGACTCTATAAGCACTTCTAGCACTTCTCTGGGGGAAAGAATAAAGAAAATAATGAAGTTGGTTTAATACAACTACTTAACAAAAAAAAAGTTGAATGCAAAAAAGGATTCTACCAGAGGAGTATATTTTTATTTTTATTTTGTACAATTAACAGATTTGCTCAAATTAGGAATCCAACAGAGTTCTTAAGAAAGTAGATCATAACAGAAAAGTATTACTTTTTTTTCTTTATACACAAGGAAGCTTTTAGTAGAGGCATTTCATCGAGCGCTTTGTAGACAGTGAAATTGTGGTACTACTTACTTGTAAGATAATGATTAGAACCATCTTTAATTGTATAAAACTACACAAAAAGAACAATTGAGCTTGCTTCCTTTAGTAATTACATGACACTTGAGTAATTATATAGGCAAAATTCAATTAAAAACACTGAAAATAGAGAAGTACAAAATACAACTAATTAACCGTCGTATCCAATGAAAACAACAAGCAGATAACCACAGAAATTGATAAATAAAATAATTTAAAATAAAAATGAAGGCAAAGTAATTGTGTCAGATACCGGATAAGGTTTTGAGAATTTGAAGGGACTCGAACTCAATTTAAAGTCATTGGCTGACATTTTTCTTGTATTAGACGATACGACACCACAGCCACACCAGTTCGACGCCATTACTACTTGAGACCCCATCGCTCTCTATCTGCTCTCTCTCTCTCGCTCCTAGTGTACGTCGGAGGAGAAGAATCTGCTGCAGCAAACTTGAGATAATTTATAGTAACTCAAATTTTTAGTTTAGATCCGGACCGTGCGATCTGCTTTGGTCCAATTATTATAGGCCGCTTTTCATTTCAATTCTGATCAGACGGTCCGATCTAAACTTACAATTTGAGTTACTTCAGAGAATCCGGGCTCTGTTTGAGTTCATATCTACGACTGTCTTTATATGTGCTACCGGCCTATAAATCAATCCATCACTATCTTATTTTGAGGCTTTGGGCCCATGTTGATATTATCATAATTCGGCCTATACATAAGTTCTCTCCTACATTTAAACTTTTTGTAAGCTTTTATAAGCCGAGCTGCTGAGTTAAGTTGAATCAATCTCTTGCTAGCAATGACAGGGGTGTTAAGGGTTTGGTAAGCACAATTTTAAAAGTAAAGTATATTGAATTAATTTCAAATGATAAATTTAAATATTTGAAATCTATGTTTTTTATAAGTGATGTATGTACATACAAAATTTTAAAAATTCAGAATTTATTTGCTACAAGGTTGAACGGTCAAAAAAATAAATATTTATAGGTTTTTTTTAGGGTAAAATGTGCCATTTTACGTTTTTTTTTTTTCATTGATAAAAGCCTTATTTACAAGGCCCCAAGTTGATACGAAAAAACAAAATACAAGAAATAAAAAGATTATGCTCGGGGGGCAGGTGAGTGCATCTGACCTCCTCCCTTTATTTAATTTATACACTCATGGAACCTACACTACGTCTCCATTAGTTGCATTTAGTCCAGACTCTGATTTCCTCGACCATTTCCTCCACTAGTTTGAGTATCGTCTTTTGTTGTTGACTGAAGACTCCTCTGTTTCGCTCTCTCCATAGCGCCCACGTTCTAGCTGACCATCTGGATCTGTTGCCAGAAGGAGTGTGCATATGGGCATTGCCAAAACAGGTGATCTCCAGATTCCACCATTGATAAGCTGCAGAGTAGTGATCTAAACATTTATAAGTTATTTTATAAGTTGTTTTATATATTCATTTCTCATCATTTCTTTGATCTTGTAACAAATAAATATAAAACTTTTAAATTTTGTATCTACATGCATCATTTATGAGATACATGAATTTCAACAGTTTAGATTTATCATTTAAAGCTAATTTGATATACTTTTAGAATTGTGCTTACTAAATTTTCTTAGTGAGTACATCACACTCTAGAGTTGCTCATCTCTTTCATCGTTTTTTTCAGTTCCTTTTTTTTCTCCACTCGTCGCCCTCTTCCGATTAGGCAATCAGGCGAGGAGATTTCTGATCAGATTAATTAAGGTTAGTATCATACATTAGGGTTCTCAAAATGTTTTTCTCTTTTTGTGAGAAAAATCGTCCAATACTTGGATCATGGCTACTGATAGGTAGGTTGGTTTGAAACACTAACTTTTGTTACAATTTTTGTTCATGTACTGTTGCAGTGTGCGCTCCTGAAAAGGATTAAATTTATACAATTGAAATACGGTAAAAGATCATATGAACACAACAAGCATATAGATCCTGACTCTTGAATTTCAGGCTCTGCGAAATGTAAGTATATATAAAGAGAAAAGGTATTGTATTCCGAGCATCAATCCCCCGGTAATCCCCATAACGAACTTAACACATTATGGATAAGGTTTGGATAAGATTTTAACGGTTCGCAATTCTCCTCAATCTCTCATTCCCATCTCTCCTCATTTTCAGAAAATTTTCTCGTGACTCTCTTCGAGCTCGGTTTCCAATTTCTCCGGCGATTGCCTCCACCCCGACCAAATTGCGTCCTTCCTCCCCTCCTCACCTCCTTTCTCTTACCGGATCGGGTTTGGTCGGGAACCACAACCCGCAATGGTGGCCACCACAGAGACAACTGTTAGTTTGTAATAATCTAGAAGTCAATAACACGATAATTTATCATAAAGCTTTGTTCATGAATTGAATGTTTATTTATATATCATTTTGTTGCCTTGAGTATTATTGAATTTATGAATCATTTCGAGTTCATGACTGAAATTGTGAAACTCCATAATATAGATGATATATACTCTTAAAAAGTCACTGACTAAGGTAATTAGCAAGAACACTAATTACCGCAATAAGATTAGTATATGGATTAAAAGATGGTTAAATTTTACAAACTACCTGACACGAAATGTCATTTTAATCATATAGATACATGTTCTAGGAACATGGTATTTGACAGATCCCGAATGAAACATTAAATAGAATTGTGTTCGTGTCATTTATATTTTCATTCAGTGTCAGGTTCTACAGTATGAGGTATTTATCGTTGCCACTGAGAAATATGTATGTGTAATTGTTATCTAACGCTGTCCTAAAAAATAGTCATAAGGATAGTTTTTCCATATGTATAGCTTAGCTTAGGAAGTGATAGTTTACCAAGAATACTATTTGTCCCTCGTATTTTATACGAGCTATAGCATCACTGGGCCCCTTGATAGAGTAAAATTATCTGCTAGCGATATAATTACAAGAATAATTATATTTGATAATCTGCTCAAGATCAAGAAAATATTCAGTTAGCAAGGATAACATACATCTACCTTGAAACTAATCTGATAGCTATGAGACAGAAGAATAGACACAAGTAAATTGTTTACTAGATCGTGATATTGTACAATACAGCATCATCTGTGTAATTGGATAGTCATGATGTGTTGCCAGACGTCACGCATGATTATAGAAGTTAAAATATTTTTAACTCTATTTACCAACATAACACAGATCCTATTGGGTCATACCATATAGGAGTTAATCGGAAAATCTTATTATGATTGATTATAAATTGGTTATGATCAATAGTAGATAGTTATAATTAATTATACGTGTTATAATTAAATTATAAATGTTATGTAAAAATAACAAGCAAAAACATTAGTTAATTTATAAACGTGTATGACACGTTGTATAAAAATTAACCGTTTAATTTATAAATGTGCAGGACACGTTGTATAAATTACCTAAACAAACAACCGCAAGAAATATAATTGTTCAGAATAATTATACGAATATTATTTGTATTCGGGCTGAGGGCATTCCGGTCTTTTCAGATTCGTCCTTATCCGCATGACATGTCATCGATCCTATCAGATGACACGTCATCGATACCGAAACAAACAACTGCAAAAATATATATAATTGTTCAGAATAATTATACGAATATTATTTGTATTCGGGCTGAGAGCATTCAGGTCTTTTCAGATTCATCCTTATCCGCATGACACGTCATCGATCCTATCTAGATGACACGTCATCAATCCTATCCACATGACATGTCATCATCCTTATCCATTCAATGGCATATCTTGTAAATAGGCATATGTTGAGGGGTATTTCGGTATTTTGTGAACCTCCTCAAAAGCATATAAATAGAGGGGTATATGGAAAGAGAAACTTACTAATTCACTTGTATCGTTTCGTGTAGAATCGAATCGGTATTTTCTCTCTTTCTCGGTTTCTCTCCCAAATAGTGTTTCGGTTGAGAAAAGAAAGTTATACATAGTTGACGTATAATCTTGCGGGTTGTTGTAAAGTATATTTACGGGATTGATGAATAGTGTTTTACCGAATTTCGCAGGATGTCAGTTTTGTTTATTGATGAAACTGAGCAATCGAAAATTCGTGTTTACGGGTTTTCGTCTTTTTCCCTATGAATAGTATTTTTGCATAATTCTGTGGTTTATGGTATTTCTGGCAAAAGAAACAAACCGCTCTCTGGTTAGTCCTGGTGGATAACCGATAGAGACATCAGACGTCTGATACTCCAAGGAGAATCATTCCCGTGATGTAGCTCTACTCTCTTGGTCTGCATTCTAACTGTGATTTGGAAATAAGGTATAAATATGTTATATTAATCTATTTATTGGTAAGTGGATTAAAGTTTTAGGAATCAATTATGGAGTAGATCTGTAAAAGGATTAAATTGGACTTTGATGCCAAAGGAATACTGAAGATGGACCGCCTTGGAAAGTTTCCTGACATACCCCGTTTAATCTTGAGCTTAAGTTGACCGTATAAATTTTTGTTGTACGGCCATTCCACAATTTAAGCCTAAACGGATTTTAGTTACCCAAAAACCCAACAACAACTACTGCTTTTGGTTACCCAAAAACCCAACAACAACTACTGCTTTTCTACCGCCAGATCCCATCCCTCCACCATCCAACGGCCACGATCTCCCCTCCTTCCCCATCCTAAAACCTCGCTCCAAGCGCCAGCCCGCTAAGTTCCCACCTCCGTCTGATAAGGCTTCGACGGTCACTGATGTGGTAGAGGTGCTCGAGGAGCGACCGTGGAACCTCAGGTCGTGCCGCGGCTCAGTACATGGCCTACCTCAAGAAAGGAGTAGTAGTGGCCTCGATTCTGTGTCGCTCACGATTGACGAGATTGAAGAGGATATCTATTCTGTAACTGGATCCCGACCCCACATTGTGCAGAAGCAGATCCCTCATTCATTGTTGCCTCGTGCTGTGGTTGTCATGCCGTGCATTGGGGAACACTTTCAAGGGTTATCTAATCGACGCAACCCTGTACTTCATCCATTATTTAGAGATGATGATGGTGAGCTACGATTAGGGATACGTAGAGCTAGTCAACTTAAATATACAACTTCATTTCCAGTACTTCACAACCAAAGTTCAAATCATGGTACATTGGCTACCGTGGCACATGCTCTGTATACCAAAAGTGTGTTTAATATTTCCTATAATCCAAAGTTAGTTTCTTTGCTAGTACAAAGCTTCTCTTGTTTTGCTGTAATAGTGTAAAAAGTAAAAACCATAACCAATGTATGGAACATATGGAACTTATGAAACTAAAAGCTCTGTAATCCAAAGGCATGTTCCAAAAAATATCAGCAAATATGACTCTAATGTGTCTTTCTGTAAAAACATATGGAACTAATGGAACTAAAAGCTCAGATTAAGCTGAACTGATGTTGAGATGGTTTGTTCATGTGAACTAGATTTCAGTTGCTTCATTATGAATAAGTCAGGGCACTAACCAATTTGAAACATTGTTTTGACTTTCGACAGTTTGATGTTAGAAATAACCAAATATATGCTGCTCATTACTTTCAAATAAGATCATACCAGAAATGTCAGATGACTTGCAAGTTATATATAGTGCACCTAGCAGAATATAAATCTAGAATTATCATAGCATTATACGTGAATCATCACGTAGTTGTGGAAACTTAATATTCTTCTCTTCAAATTCCTTTTCTTTGAAAAAATTGTTTATAGAGTAATGTGATAAGGTTTATGGAACATTAGAAATAGCATCTAGATGTTGATTTAAAAAAATAAATTGAAAAAGGTAAATTATGTCTATATAATTCTTTAATTAGACTTACAAGATTCTGACTTATGTCTACATAATTCGTTTAATCAGGGGCTTCAGCATAAGCGAGTTCTATATGAAGGTACATTTCAGGTTTCCAAGATTATCGGGATAATTTTGGTATCGAACTGGTACATATTAAGGTACAAGGGGATTACATATTCTGGTACAAGGCACTGTCATCGAAGCTGTTGCAATGGTAGATTGATTCTTGCTCCGGCTACTGGTAACAAGATCTTAGAGGCATCCACACTGTAGATTTTCATTGTATGGATGTACTGACAGATGGCATTACCAATTATTTACAAGGGTTCTTTTGGTTTTTTTTCCTGGGGCGTCATCAGTCCTTTGCAAGGGGTTTTCTGTTTTTTTCTTTTTTCTTTGAATATTTCTAGGGTCAAACTTCTTAGACTGGTATCATCGAAATGATTTACACCTGGTACATATAAAGTAATTTTTCTAGTAATAAAGAAACACACAACAGCTAAGATGCTGAGAGCTTTTACCTTGTATCAAAATGGACCTTTTTGGACTTGAACACTTGAGATCATTTTAGGTTTATAAGATCCTTGTACTTAATATAATTCATGTATTATGTTTACATAATTTCTTGATGGCTATTTGGAGGTGATGGTGTTGATGCCAGAGGGACGGAATTGTGTCACCTTCATCGGTCACTCCATCTTAGAATCAAAGAGGGAGAAAATTTGAAAACATTTGTGTTATAAGTAGTGTTATGTTATACTTCTTCATTATGGCTTTGATTTGTATGAAATGTTATGTTTGGTAAAAAATATTTATGTACTTAATATAATTCATGTATTATGTTTACATAATTTCTTGATGGCTATTTGGAGGTGATGGTGCTGATGCCAGAGGAGCGGAATTGTGTCACCTTCATCGGTCACTCCATCTTAGAATTAAAGAGGGAGAAAATTTGAAAACATTTATGTTTTATAAGTAGTGTTGTGTTATACTTCTTCATTATTGCTTTGATTTGTATGAAATGTTATGTTTGGTGAAAAATATTTATGTTATCAATGAGTGATATGATAAGGTGTACATACTTCAAAATAATTAGAAGTAGTATTTAAATGCAAATTTAATAAAAAAAAATTAGCAATAGTATCTAGAAAAAAAAATTGAAAAAAATTCGAATTCTTTTTTAGATTTTTAAAAAATAAAATTTTAAAAATAAAATAAAATATTAAAAAAAATTAAAAATTGTATTTTTTTTTTTTTTTGAAAATGTCAACAAAATTATGTGATAAGGTTTACAAAATTGAAAACAATTAGAAGTAGCATCTAGATGCAAATTTTTAAAAAATATATATTTGATTTTTTTTTACCGGTTTACAGTATTCAATTAAATTGTTTACATAGTTATATCATCAGGTTTAAAGAATTCAAAACAATTGAAAGTATCATTTAGATGCAAATTTTAAAAAAAAATTAAAATTTTGAAAAAAATTAAAATTTGAATTTTATTTTTACCGGTTTACAGGATTAAACGAAACTATTTACAGAGTTATGTGATAAGGTTTACAAAATTAAAAAAAATTAGCAGTGGTATCTAGAAGGAGATTTCAAAAAAAAATTTGAATTCTTTTTTACATTTAAAAAAATATTGAAAAAAAAATTTAATTTTAATTTTTTTTACCAGTTTATAGGATTAAACAAAACTATTTACACAGTTATGTAGTAAGGTTTACAGAATTTAAAATTATTAAAAGTAGTATCTAGAAGGAGATTTGACAAAAAAAAATTTAGAAGAAATTTTTTTAAAAAACATTTGAAAAAAAAATTTGTTTGCAAGATTCATTGAATTAGTGTACAAGATTTAGTATTGAAGTTTACTGAATTTGCTCCATTAGTTTACAGGATCTTTGAAAATATCTGGGGGATTTTTGGAGGACTGGAGTTGGGGGATCTTTAAAAGGTAACGTCCCCTGGGCTACAGTCCTCTGAAAATCTCCGTGTATAAAAGTCTTCCCTTTGTAGCTCAGTTCTGACGCGCTTTCAACTGTCATAATTTCAAGTATAATATGTATGTTCACAGAATAATATGTGTATTTACAGGATAATATGTTTATGTTTACAGGATAATATGTGTATATTCACAAGATAGTATGTATATGTTCACAGGATAATATGTGTATGTTTACAAAATAATATGTATATGTTCACATGATACTGTGTGTATGTTCATAGGATAATATGTGTATGTTCACAGGATAATATGTGTATGTTTACAGGATACTATGTGTATTTAGAAGGAGATTTGGAAAAAAAAAATTCAATTCTTTTTTACATTTTTAAAAAATAAAATATTGAAAAATTTAAAAAATTGAATTTTTTTTTACCGGTTTATAGGATTAAACGAAACTATTTACAGAGTTATGTAGTAAGGTTTATAAAATTCAAAATAATTAAAAGTAGTATCTAGAAAGAGGCAAAAAAAATTTGAAGAAAAATTTGAAAAAAGAATTTTGAAAAAAGTTTTGAAAAAAAATTTTAAAAAAAAATTAAAAAAAAATTTGAAAAAAAAAATTGGAAAAAAAAATTTGAAAAAAAAAAATTTTGAAAAAAAATTTTGGAAAATAAAAATTCCGAATAAAAAGTTCAAAAATAAAGTTTTGAAAAAAAACTCGAATATTTTTTACATATTTTTGTTTACAAAGTTTTAGTGTAGTCATAGTTAGCTTTTAGTTTTGAAAAGCTGTTAGAGATCTTCTAGATATGGTATTGGTCAAAGGTTTAAATGTGGTCCTGGTCAAAGGTTTAAATGTGGTCCTAGTCAAAGTAGTTAAAGTGGTTAAAGTAATAGTTAAAGTAGAAGTTAAAGTGAAAGTTATTGGGGACCACACATAATTAAAAGTTTTATGTTGACATGATTTATTGAATTAGTTTACATAATTTAGTAGTGATATTTACAGAATTTAGTATTAATGTTTGCATAATTAATCAGGAAATTTTTGGAGGACTGGAGCTTGAGGACTGTTAGCTGCTTCCTTTCATAAATTTGCATGTAATGTCATGTACAATTGATTGAGGCCCTAACATTAGGTAATGGTTCGGTTCAACAAAAGAGGTGGACTCAATTACGGTCCAATATCTGTTACGTGGCCTACTGGTATGTTTTCTCCTGAGATAATTGTTGTTGGATGTCATGATTGTATCATACCAGGTTTACTTCTATTGGTTTGGAATTATATAGTTGTTAATTTCAGTAAACAATTAAATTGTGGCCTAAAATATTAATTAGGTTATGGTTCGAAAACAAAAAACGTAATGAATCTGCTAGATTACCTACTGTTATGGGTATCTTCCTGAGTTATTACTGCTGATATATATATTTTGTTTTTAGCATTATGTTTTTTTTAACCGACAAGTTACTTCTTTGAATACATATCCGAGTTATTAATAAAATGCATCCAAATGCTCAAATAAATGGAAATATCGGTTGCTTGAAATGGCAAAGAGAACCGAGGAGTACATATATTCAACACTCATCTGCCAAAGTTAGTAAACCATTGTATGTGTTCTTTCTTTCCACATACCTTGCTTGTAGCACTTGACCAAATAGTTAACCACTATCTAATTCTTTTTTTTTTTTCATTTTGTCTATGTTGTGAGTAGGAAAACTACTCAAAACATAATTTATTTGAATTCCTACAATGTCTCAGGTGTAATTATATATCATAACAAATTTTCATTTAACAAGATAATTTAGAGATGGTAAATACAAGCATGGTGTGATATATAGAGGAATAACTATATAACATCAAAAGCATCCGATATATATATATATATAGATAGAGTGACTAATGTGCATTCGTATGTATATGGGCATATGGCCCGATATGCATACGGTTCAAATTTGAAATTTTAAAATTGAAAACGTCGATCCGAACCGTTCATTTTGCATGTTCTCCATATTAATATCTGCTTGGAGACCAAATTTTATATTTTTCTGAATTTTTTTACTATTTATTAAGTCACTTTGTAAATTGTTGATCCAACAGTGGCTGCTGATTTTACTGTTTTGTTAAACCACTGTTGGATCAATAATTTTCAAAGTGGCTACTAGATGATCTAGATGTTCTTCCCTTGTCTACTTGGCATCCAAATGAGGACGTTGCTGCTCTAGCCGAAGAGGAAGAACTAGGGCTGCCAATAGTCACTTATGAAGTCTAAAGCAAAATGCTGGTTCCAGACATTCAACCGAAGTTTGTGTTTGCTTGTGATTACCTTAGCCCCATTGTGAGGCTTAGATATACACTTGTTTTGCTTAGTGTTATGTTGTTTTGGTTGTGTAGTTTGCATTCTGTTATGAACTCGCTTGTTTTGAATGCATCTCTAGGGGGGGTGTTAGTAGCTTGTTTGCTGCTATTTTTGGGTTCGAGTAGCTGCTTCATGCAAGCTTCTCGTGTTTACAGGACTGTGTTTTTATTAAGGTACAGTAACTAACTGAGTTTCCAGGGTGTAAGTTAACAATTTTTTTATTCAATGAAGATGGACCTATGACCTTTTTAATAAAAAAAAAATCTAGTTTAACGACTGTCGACTGTGGATGACCTACTTTTTCTAAAAAAAAAAAAAAAAAAAATTAAGATTAGGACACGGACATGATCCAATCTTTTTAATATAGAAAGGAGGAAGCCCATCCCATAGTGCAAATTTGGAGCATAATAATTTTTTGTTAAATGGGACTTAATTAATTAGTTGTGATTTTCAATAGTGTATAAATTAACATATTGGAAAATTTTGGTGTTTTTCACTTGCTTAGTAAATGTCAGTGTTTTAAGTTTCGGAAGGATAAATTTGAATTTTCTGTTCTGAATTGTGGGAGAGTAAATACACAAAGTTTTAGAGGGTATATTAGAAAATATCAGCGAGCATTAGAAATGAAAAATCTTCAAATGTAAAACGGGGCATCCGATGAGCAATTGACCAAAAATCGGTCCGATCAGAACCGTTCAATTCGTATTTAAATTTGCGCTAACTTGATTTGTACGAATTTTATAATAGTAAACATGAATCGAACAGTTCCAATCCAACATAATCAATTTTGTTCTAAAAACCATTGGACGGTCGATTAAAAATCATAAGCCCTCTGATTTGAAATTTAGCTGACGTCGGAATGATGATATCAACCCAAATAGCAGGATTAGATTTTAGCCTCTGGATTTAGTGAGAATCCTCTGAGATACCTCAACTTTTGAGTGACCAACGTGTCCAGTGCCTATTTGGGGGTGATGTAGGGGTCAGTATTATGTGTGCTTTGAGATTCGTGCAGAAGTATTTAAACGTTTGGAATTTTTCATAAAGTCACACAAAGTTTGAGATATCTCAGAGGATCGAATTCCTCTAGATTGGCCTCAGGTACCCACGAGATCACATCCTCTCCAATACCTGATAAGAAAATCTTTTATAATTACTAGATCTAAACCGTTCTTTTTAACTTTACAGGAATCTTAAAGTCCAATAATACTGTCCCCTATAATAATCCGAATCTCAAACTGGTTGAGATTTAATCTCAAACTGGTTGAGATTTAATCTCAAACTAAAGTGAAAATAATCATCTGCACCCATGTCATCTTTGACTACTTGGAGCATTCACACTCGAGTCCTTCAGATATATTCAATTTTAAAGCATTGTAAATGAAATTCGCAATAGCGCACTTAAATAAAATTGCAAGGGTATGAAAAAAGAGAAACTTCAAAACAATTGAATAATAAAAAGACAAAACAAGGTTTTTTTTTTTTTTTGAAAATTAGTGGTTTTAAATTTACACTGATAATTTCATTAATAAAATATAGATTTACAACGGGTCAAATGACTCTTCTTTCTAGATCTAAACTCATTTATTATAATGAAATCACATAAATTACTCTAATCAACTAATCATATCCATCTACTCTAATAAAGACCCTATTACCTCTTTCTCCATCTCTATCTACGACTGGATCTGCTTTTGTTCGATAGCCATCAGAGCATGGATTTGTCGCGCTCTGATTAAGATGGGAGAATAGGCTCTACACTTCGAGCTCTAATGATACCGCACTCTTGACTTGACTCGGCTCCCTCCCCTCTCCCTCATTCTCTCCTCCACTTAAGGAGATAGAGATGAGAGGGAATGATATTGCTATACCAAAGAAAAAAAAAAACTAAGAGTATGACGAGTGGAATGAGAATTTTTTTTATAAACTATAATTAATTAAATTAATTTTAGCAAAGCAGCATGATTACTCTTTTTTCATAAAAAAAAACAAGGATCAAATCTCCAATTCGGTTTCCAAATTTTACTTTTTCGAGAGACCGAATTGGAAATTTGATCTCCCTTTATTTTGTACTTTTTCATGGACGCGGCCACAGAAAATTTGAAATAAGCCCAGACTGAATTGAGAATTTGGTTTCCAAAATAGTAAATGTTTTCCCTCTCTCCCTCCTCCCTTCTCCCTTCTCCTTCTTCCTTTCTTCTCTTATTTCCTTTTGAAATTGAATTTCAGTTAATTATTTTTTTAACTCTCAAAATTTGTGTGAATTTTATTCTAGGTTTGTATATTTTTGAAAGGAGAACAAGAAAAACTTCATATCTACAAGTTTCGTTAGATATGTGGCTAATTCTTTATTTTTGATAAAATCTGAATTCTTATGAATAAATGGTTTATGTAGTAATTGTAGTATAAACATAATCAAGTAATTTTTTTTAGTAGTATAAATAGTTTAAGTATTTAATTTGTTGCACTAACATGTCAAATTTATATATATAAAATAGAAAAATATATGTAATAATATGAGTTGTCCAATCAAGATATATAAATGAAAGGAGAAACATAATTCAACGATTGAAAATATGGATAATATGAAATGATTAAATAACTTGAAAACTCGAAAAAAAAAATTGAAAACATAATCTTGGCCGAAACAGGGTGTTTCCCCCTAAAATAGGGCCATAACAGAGGCACGGAAATAGCAGAAACAACTTGTTCCTAGCAGAAACAGGGGTAGTTTTTGGCCGTAACAAGACCGAAACAAAAAAAGAGTATTTATATAATAAAAATACATGGGAGACCAAATTCCACTTCTGTCCAAGAAAAATATGTTTCTACATGCATGGCCACACCAAAAAGTTAAAAAATAAAGGGAGATCAAAACCCAATTCAGTCCAAAAAAAGTAAAATTTGGAGATCAAATTGGAGATTCGGTCCTTGTTGTTTTTGTAAAAGAAAAAATAATCATACTGTTTGTTAAAATTAATTTAGTTAATTATAGTTTATAAAAAAAAGTTCGTGAAATGGAGAAAGGTGAGGAGAAAGAGAACCACGGCGGCTAGAATTTCTTCTCTGAAAGCTAGCTCTTTATTTAGCTCCGGACGTCCAAAACAAGATACTCCAAATCAGTTGCGACTTGTAAATCTTTTTACCTACTAATTAGATTATTTTATTTTCTCAATGGAACTGATCTGTTAAACCGTTTGTTACTTTCAATATTTGCACAAAAATAATAAAATAAATAAATAAGTAATTAATTGAAAAACATTATGAATAAAGATAACATGTATTTAATATTTTAAATCCCTACTCAAAATGAATTCTAAATAAACAAAATTTTATTTTCTCAATGTAACTGATCTGTTAAACCGTTTGTTACTTTCAATATTTGCACAAAAATAATAAAAAAACAAAAAAAATAAATAAATAAGTAATTAATTGAAAAACATTATGAATAAAGATAACATGAATTTAATATTTTAAATCCCTACTCAAAATGAATTCTAAATAAAACAAAAATTAAGGCATGAAGGTGCTGGTCTAATTTAATCCTAACAAATCATGTTCACAAAAATTGACCCAAAAAGTTTACTATAAAACACATGGTATTATGATGATTCTGATTCTGAATTTATTAACGTAAAACTAAAATAAAATAATAACTATATCTCAGAAAAGCCTGACGTGAGATGATGGGAAGTTTGGTAAATGGTCGTAAAATAGCATCGCTATCTGTTCGTAGATGTTCCTTTGATGTTATAACATCAACTGCCACATCATACAAAATTCAGAATCAGAACTGAAAGAAACAATAATTCATCACATGGATTCTACTATTTCGTTTTTAGGTTTTTTTTTGCCCACGATATACAGAAATTGATGATAGTTTCAGTAATTAATTATGGTATAAATACACTGCTACTGTCTGTTTGTCGTGTGAAGCCAAAGCTGCTCAGTTCAAAAATTTAACCTTCAGATTTTACAATTCGTGCGTTGTGTGCAAGCCAAAACCTCTCTGTTAAAAAATTTAACCTTCAAATCATGTGAGCCGCCGATCACTGTCATTATTAAAAATAAACCAAAGCATCATGTTTAGAACTACGAAAACAAAAATATCCTCTAGGTTTTTAGATGTATACCATTAATTGGCAATCAATGGATCAAGCCCAGAAATAATCTATTGGTACAAGCTCAGTTGCTGGGCTTCAGCCGAAAAAGTAAAGAAGTACGAACAAATGACTGCACAAAAGCATCACTGAGCCCGTGAGCCGTTCCAGTCGGCATTATACTACGGACAAATTTAATTTACACGAACATTAAAGCAGTACACATAAATATTAAAATAGAATACAATTTTCTCAAAAAAAAATTTATTACCATAGTAATTCTTAAACGACCTCAGGAATAATTTCCACCGTAATGAGAAATAACCCAAGTTACAACGATGTACAAATTTCTCAATTAGGAGAGAGATTTAATTTCTTTGTTTTTTTCTTTCTGAAAGTTGACTAGTGCTGAAACAAATTATATTGACTGAAGTCTTTTAGTCAAAAGGAACCGCCAATAATATTGACCAAATTTAGTTACAGTACCTGCGGATGCATTTCTTTGATCAAATTAAATTAAAAAATTTGGTTAATCAAACTATATATAAACCAATACAGTATGAGCAGGAGAATTGAAGCAGGGCAGAACTTCTAAAGCACGAGTTCAATTCAGTGGCTAACCACAAATCAATTTGAACTACAGACTACATGCCAAAACCAAAAAAAAAAAAAAACTTTGAACTAAAACCTCAGTCAGCAACAGACACAGCAGCACATATACATTGTCTAGCCTACGAAAACAGTTTTCACTTGATCTCGACATCGAAAACCTTGCACTCGACTTGCCCCTTAGGAACTGTCACAAGCAAAACCCCGTTCTTGAATTCGGCCACAACCTTGCTCTTGTCACATTCATCGGGCAGAAGCAATTGCATGTCATATGATCTGGCGCTTCTCTCTTTCCACCATTCACCCTTCCCTTCACTGCCTTCCTCCTTTTTATGCTCTCCCTTTATGACCAACATGTCGTCTTGCACTGATATCTTCACCTCCTCCTTGGACAATCCCGGCATGTCAAACCGCATTTTCACCTCCTTTTCATCTTCCATGATGTCCCATGGCGCGCGCACTTCAACGCGACCTCCACTGCTTTGAGACCGTCTGTCTAGTCATGGTGCCAGGATATGCCATGGCATCCTCAAATAACCGGTCCATTGAATCTAGCATCTGCCTCATTGTCTTCATTGGTGAGTACGGATCCATCAACCCTACAACATTTTTCAAACACCCATTGTTAGTAACACAATGTGGCAAAATTGTTGATTACAACATTTCTTACAAATTACTCTTTATGACACCATTCAAAGAATCAAGTATAAGCAATTGAAGGGAGAAAAATTGCATACCATAAGGAGAGATGTCAAGAGCAGCACGGTGAGGCCGCCTCTGCACAGCCTGCTTACCGCCTTTCTTCCCAACTGCATTTTGATCGACATGTACACTCACTGCCGAGTCCTCATGCCTCTCCGGCATTGCTGAAGCAGACATAGGCCTGAGACCTTGATTCCCGAAGCATCTGGGAGACATCACCATAGGCCGTGCCATGATCCGTGAGGCAAGACGACTAGCGAGAGCACATGGAGATGCCACCGCCATTTCTGTACAAGGAAACTAAGTTAGCTGCAGTAGATTAGTAAGGATTGAGTGTGGTTGAAGTACTGCTTGATTGTGCTTTGAATTTCTTCTACGGTGGAGCACTGATGAGTGCCTTAATTTATATAGAGCTGGAGACCGCAAATCGAGAAGGTTCGTAATTGGTTTCGGCCTTTTGGGTGAGATCTGGAGCCTTCTCCGTTTTTCAGGAAAGCACTAGATCCTGGGAGATGAGATTCGACCATTGACATGGGTCAAAATATTTAACTGGGTTTTCTTTGGGCCGAACACTAAGTTGGTTTATGGGTTTAAATACTAAAATAGGAGCTTTGGGCCTGAACAAAAGAGAATACCCACGAAACTTCTAATAGTGACAAAATTCCAGTAACAGCCGATTCTTCGGTTAATCTACAAGATATTATCTCATTTGCAGGTTTTATGACAAGAAAATCTAAAGCAGTTTCTTTTATTATGTTCAGTGCCGTTTGTTGGACAATATGAAAACTAGGCAATGAATCTTTCTTTCAAAATTCTAGCTATAAGACTTTTCGTACAATTATTTTACTCATTGTTTCTCTTATGACTTATTGGATAGGGGTGATCAGGAAACCAATTAGAGATATCATCATTGCTGATTGGATGCCTGTGGGTGCTGAAACAATCCCCTTGCAGGTCTGGGATCTGAATGCCACTGACCATGACGAAAATGGACTACAGATGGTGGTGTATCAAATGCCCCCACCAGGAGATGGAGTCTCTCTGGCTTGAAGGAATTTGCAGTTATTTTATGAGTTATAATATAATAGCTATTAGGTCTTTTGAAACTCAGTTTTATGTTGCTGCATTCTGCGTACTTATGCAAGTTAGGAACAAGCTCTGTTTTTAGGTGTTTTGGCCTTATGCCAGTAGTTATTTTTTCAAGTATTTTGGACTATGGATGTAATAATTGAATGGTTTCTTTAATGAAACAGGAGTAAAGCCTTGTGTCAAAAAAAAAAAATTACGAAAAAGTTAAAACAACGAAAGGTTGTAAACCAACCAAAATGGCATCTTTGAAATCAATGAGCACATAATCATATTACTAATATCGTGCATGTGCATTGCAACATAAATATTTTATAAGAGAAAAAAATTTCATACAAAATAATATATTTTTATAAAAAATAAACTAATCAAAAATAGTTATTAAAAAAGAATAGACCAATGTATTCTCATACAAATAAAATATGCAAGAGATGCATGTAGATATCTGAAGACCAATGTATTCACTTTTATGCCGCATAAAATAGATCCAAGTAAAACGTGAATAATCATCAACAAATGTGAGATAGTAACGAAAACCATTAAAAGAAGTAATAGGCGAAGGTCCCCAAACATCGGAATGTAAAAGTTGAAGAGGAAAAGAAGTAGTAGAAGAAGAGGAAATAAAGGGTAATTTATGAGCTTTTGCCATATAACAATCATTACATGGATTTATTTTATTGGAATTACAAGGTAAAGATTTAGAGTGCAATAAATGCAAAGTAGTAGAGGTAGATGGGTGTCCTAATCTCGCGTGCCAAGTATCGGCCGAAGTACGAACTCCTAGAAAGGCTTGAGGAGAGGGAAGGTGCCTCAATGGTATATGATATAAACCATTAATGCATGGAGCTTGAAGAAGAGTAGTCTTGGTGGGGATGTCCTTGAAAACACAAAAAGAGGGTGTGAATTCAATGCTCAAATTAGGATTGTCATGTAAAATTTGAGAAAGGCTAATAAGGTTTTGAGAAAATTTTGGTACATGTAGTATATTGTGTAAAGAAAGAGTGTGAGAAGATAAAAGAAATGAGGAGAAACCGATGTTTGAGATTTGGAGACCCGAACCATTACCAATCTTAAGGTGATCAATACCCTCATAAGCATAGAAGGAGGAAATGTTGTTGATGTCACTCGTCACATGATTAGTGGCGCCCGAATCCAATATCCAATCGGATGAGTGGTCTTCATTTGGCACGGTTGATTGAGCAACATAGGCATGGTGAGTAGAAGGAGATTATGAATTTGCTTTATCAGGATTGTACCGAAAATAGCAGATTTTTGCAGTATGCCCGAATTTTGCACAAATCTGACATTGGGGTTTGGTTTCTGTTGGCTTAGCAAACTGGTCAAAAACTGGATTGGGAGTCCAAGTTGTTTGGCGTGGAGCATAGGTATTGGGCTGGTTCGGCCTAAACTGGTACTGATTATTGGGCCGAACTTGAGGCTGGTTATTAGGCCTGTATTGAGGTGGAGCATTTGGTCTCGGGTTGGGATTGAAGTAACCGGGTTTAGGGTTGTAAGGTGGTCTTGGACCCGATCTGACAACGTAGGCAGAAGGGGAATTGATAGACGGGAGAGAAGGGATATTGTTCTGTTTTTGCAACAGATTTTCATGAGCGACAAGGTAGCTATGTACCTCGGCAAAGGAAAGGGGAGAGAGACGACTGCTAGTGGTGACCGTTATTACAAACGGATTGAATTCGGGGCCGAGCCTGCTAAGAACTGCTGTGATTAGATCGTCGTCAGAGAGAGGTTGACCAGCAAAGCGGAGCTCATCAGCAATATGTCGCAAGTTCTTGAGGTAGGCAGTGCCGGATAGAGATCCTTTGACTGCTTTCTGAAGCTGACGACGTAGTTCAGTAACACGAGCTCGTGAAGAAGAAGAGAAGATCTGTGTGAGCATCGTCCATAGATCGGTGGTTGTCATGCATGAAGAAACCTGAGATTGGATGGTCTCCGTGAGAGAGGCAAAGATCCATCCGAGAAGTAGTTGGTCTTGCCGACGCCACAAAGACACCTGTCGAGCAGAGAGATTAGCTGGGCCTGGTTTGAGAAACTTATCAAGCTCATAGCCATTGATAATTGGGTGTATTTGTGCTTGCCATGTAAGGAAATTTGCTTCAGTTAATTTTGTAGAGATAGGTTGATTGATTGTGATAATCGAATCAATTTGGTTTTGGGGATTAATTTGGGTATTAGGATCAGGTATTTCGGTGCTAGCCATGGAGAGCTCTGATACCGTAAAAGCAGATAAGAACTAAAAGAGAGAAAGATTTCATTTCATTTCATTGTAATATCTTGTTGAATACAGGAAAGGTGTAAATATAGAAAATGTAAATTTTTTCTTTTCCTATACAAATTGATCTGCACTATTCTGTTTGCTGCACAATTGGTTGAGGTTTGTTATTCGCTTCTGTTGAGGTTCCTTCTAACCAATTGATGCTTATCTCCATTTCAATCATCTCCAGGGATATAATCCAATAATGGATGTAATAATTGAATGGTTTCTTTAATGAAACAGGAGTAAAGCCTTGTGTCAAAAAAAAAAAAAATTACGAAAAAGTTAAAACAACGAAAGGTTGTAAACCAACCAAAATGGCATCTTTGAAATCAATGAGCACATAATCATATTACTAATATCGTGCATGTGCATTGCAACATAAATATTTTATAAGAGAAAAAAATTTCATACAAAATAATATATTTTTATAAAAAATAAACTAATCAAAAATAGTTATTAAAAAAGAATAGACCAATGTATTCTCATACAAATAAAATATGCAAGAGATGCATGTAGATATCTGAAGAGGAAAAAAAAGAAAATGAAAAAATAAATTTGCTAAAAGTTAGATAACTTGTCATTAAATATCCTGATTTGTATAGAAACAAAATTGATAATATTTCTAGATTTATCACGGCAATAGCTATAGAAATATAGAAGAAAAATAAGGAATGAAATAGATAAGGAAACATAAATATATCGCTAAATTGGAGAGTAATGCATCATGGGCAGTATGTGTGACGAGTATATTTTTAGTTATTTCAACTTTCAATCTTAGCTGTTAGCAGATTGGACACCCAACATGCTTAATATTGGAATGGAGATTTAGATGGGAGAATTTCATATATACCACTCAAAAACTGTGAAATTACATATTTACTATTTAAAAATCTAATAACTCACATATTTATCCAATATAACTTTAGTATATATCAAATATATCCAAAAATCAAATTAATTGTGTTTAATTTTCTTAAAATTATAATTAATCAATGATTAACTTAGCACCATCTCTGTTTTTTTTTTCCTTAGAATCGTTATCTTTTATGTCCAATATAAAAGTTTAAAAGCATATATTCCAAACATTGCCAAAAACACATATTCTCAAATTTAATTATTAATTTGATAATGAGTTGTGATATCGGTGCTGAATTTAATATGAGTTATTTTATTAAAAAAGTTGGAGTGGTTACCTTATTTTTAGACGATCAAGTTGAGTTGGAAGTCTGCTGCCCCTTCTCTCCATGTTTAAGGCTGTGCTCCAGCGTCCATAGAGGAAGGGGAAGGGACGGAGAGGAAGAGAAACAAGTGTTCGCTACCTCCAAACAGTAAATCCTGCACTCTGAATCGAGGGTGACAAGATCCACCAAAAATCAACACTACGCCTCTCCTTTCTCCCCTCTGAACAATAACTCCTCCCCTCCGCTCCCTCTCTGTTTCCCCTCTTTTGAAGCAGGTAAGCAACGAGGGCAGCAGGTCAGTTTTTCCCTTCCTTCCCTTTAATGAAGGTCTACTACCCCTCTCTGAAGTACACTCTAAGGGAGAGACGAGATGAGGAGAGAGTTTAAGCAAAAATGAGAAGTTACATCAAAAAAGACTGAAGGAAAATCTATGCACAAAAGAGAAAGAGGCAGAAAAGAAGAAGAGACTAAATAAGTTATTAATTATATTTTATATAATCTTAAACTTAATTAATTTTATTTTTTGATTAATGGGTAAATATGTAAGTTAGTAGATTTTTAAATGATAAACATGTAATTACAAAAATTTGGATGATAAATACATAATTTCATAGCTTTTGGGTGGTGCATATGAAATTCTCCTTGTTTAGAAAAGTTATGAAACAAGCTTGCAAAATTAATGGAACATTTTTAAGAGGGTTTAACATACATTAGAAGCTCTTTATTTATTTTTTTTATTTTACATTTTGTAAAACTTTTTATTTGGGTAACAAAAAAACGACCTTCTCAATATGATCAAATAGTTACAATAAATTCACTTCAATTTTTCATTTAACCATTTAAAAGTTTCTTCCAACTCATCACTTTTAAGTATGGTAATATACCTTTGAGCTTGAATTGATTGGAACAGACTTGAAAAACTACAATTACAATCTCGCAATATCATGACATGTGTACAAAATCACAACATTTTAGAGACAACGAGAGCTGGTGTTCTACGATAATTAATATCTAACATAAAACAGTGGCCTACAATCAAAACTCTGATGAAGCCAAAGCATTCCTAAAAAAATCAACTTAATTCTCATTTAAAAGAATTTCTTGTTCCATTCAAACACCGTAGAAAATAGAGTCGGGTACTCGTATTCTTGACCATAAGCAAAAATAAATACTTCATGGTGGGTCCCCTTTGCAACATTGCATGCCCATTTGCAAAATTTAGCTAAGCCACAAAAAAACTGTTATTCAGCCAAGCCCAGCACAAGAACCCACCAACATGATCTGTAAAGCATATAGGCCTAGTAAAAACAAATCAATGACTTGGGCAGCAAATTTCGAGATTCGTTTTGGATTTCGGCCTGCTAAGAATCCGACTATTCTGAGCGATGGTGACTGTATTTCTCATTATCCAAAGCACTGGCCACTGCCAGTCCGACCCCACAGCCGTTTAAATGACCCAATGATAAAAATTTAGCTGTTTGTTTAACCCTTGCTAAACGGCACAGAGAGTCAGAGACCCGGTAAACACTGCAGCGAAACGCAAGGTCTCATCTACGACCCAGAACAAAAGTACACTTAAATCTAACGATCGAGATCCCTTCTCCCCACCTCCAAGGAAGGGGTCGTTCCGTGCGGATATTTTAATCTGGTCCGTTCGTTTCGGATCGAACGGATCAGATTAAAAGCTCCGCAAATTTTGAAATTTTTTTTTTTCAATTCGAACAAAATCTGATCTGTTCCGTCCGATCCGAAATGAACAGATCAGATTAAAATCTCCACACAGCCTCCGCACGGAACGACTCAGGATACTATTCCCACCTCCAAAGCCCTAATTGATTTGTCACAAAAGCCGTCACTGGACTCCCGCCTTTATTCCCATTCCTTCGTCATTTCCTTCTCTACCTCCTCTTTTCCTCAATAGCGCGATGGGAACCAGGGACAACGGGTGCGCCGGGTCCACGCAGCTTTCCGCCGCCGCACCGCAGGTTGACAAGGGAGTCGATTTCGCTAACTACTTCTGTACCTACGGATATCTGTACCACCAAAAGGAGATGCTCTCCGACCGGGTGCGCATGGACGCGTACTTCCACGCTGTCTCTCGCAACAAGCACCATTTCCGGGACAAGGTGTGTGCTTGTATTTTTTTAATATGTTTTGTTCTTTTGGTATTTGAATTTGTTCAGTGCTTGTTTGCTGCTGAGCTCAATAGTTATGCTGTGCCGAAAAGGGTTTACGAAATAATAAGTGTATGCTGAGCCTAAAGGAGCTAGTTTTTCTTGTTTGGTTCTTCAAACATTTGATTCTTTGTAGTATTGCATTACTACATGGATGGACTTGCTCATAATATCAGTGCATATGCTTTATTTTTATATTGTTGTGAAGTTTCAATATTGAGACTTTTATTTTTTTTTTCTCTAGTAAAAAAATGATTTTTAACCTTAACAGCTGGTCTAGTTCCGTTAACTATGATGTAACAAGCGAGATTTTAAATTCCCATGAGTTGCTGAGCTTCCATTAACAACTTATATCTACTTCAAATTATAAGCTCTCACCTAACAAGAAAACAAATATGCAGTCTTTACTGAAATCTTACTTGTTACTTTTGATTGTTAAACAGGCTGTGCTAGATGTCGGGACAGGGAGTGGCATCCTCGCAATTTGGTGCGCACAAGCAGGGGCAAGAAAGGTGTATGCTGTCGAGGCCACAAAAATGGCAGATCATGCGAGAGAGCTTGTCAAAGGAAATGGGGTTGAAGATATTGTGGAGGTTATTGAGGGGTCAATGGAAGATGTCGTACTGCCTGAGAAAGGTTAGTTAAACAAATGCTTGCGTAGTATTTGCATACATAGTTACGACTAGTAGATGACCTAATTGTTGGTGTACTCATTTAGTTCTTGTTATTTTTGCGGGTTGATTGGGTCAAATGGAGAATTGTGGAGAAATTGATCAAATTAAGATTTTAATCTTATGGAGGTAATTATGGGCTTAATTTCTGAACTGACAGTTCAGTGCCTGAAAAAGTTACTTTGAGGTTCATTTCCTTTTATAATATTAGTTTAGCAGACCTTATATGGACGGTTTTGCACCAGTTTATAACAGTGTGAAATCTTCAACATATTTGTTTCCTATTACTGCTGCATTGCCTTTGATTTGCAAAATTGGGGTATGTATATGTTTAATGGTTTTACTTGAGGCATGAGTGCAGAACTTTGACTTTATTGAGCAAGATAGATTGAAACTTAACATTAATTGTTTGAAGGTTAGTTGGGCTCTGTTGCATAATTAAGGGTAACACGGGATATTACAGAAAGATTAGATTAATCCAGACAAGATGATATTAATATGTGGTCTAGTTCATATCCAATTGCCAATATTCCCTCATACTGTCTAATTTCTTGTAAATAAATACTTATTTTATCCTGGAAAAGGGATTCTATTCACAACTTGGTCCTGATATTTTTCAAGTGCTCAGTGATAGTTTCTTTCAGTTCTGATTCTGAATTTTGTATGATGTGGCAGTTGATGTTATAATATCAGAATGGATGGGCTATTTCCTTCTAAGGGAATCCATGTTTGATTCTGTTATATGTGCCAGAGATCGCTGGCTCAAACCTGATGGAGTCATGTATGGATCTCTCTCCCTCTCTTGGTCTCTTTCACACACAAGCAAAAAGCAAACAAACAAACAATACTTATTTATTAATTATTCTTTTGTATAGAATTTAATTTTCAATCATACTAAAAAAGGCTGATGTTTCCAAAAAGCCATGGGTGTCAAAAATAGTTCATGGTTAAATTTGCAAGTACATTTTTAGATGAAAAGTTCCAATGTAGAATTATGCAAGGTGGCAGGTACAGGAACCAATCATATACTATAAATATGGTACAATTTTGTAGATATCTCAAAATAATGAAAAATTGTTTTGCACAAAAGTTATTCTTATTTAACTATAAAGAAAATAAAAATGACTATAATAATGAAAAAAAAACAAATCACTCAGCACGTTGAGTTGCTGTCATAGTTTAAGAAGGATATGTGCTGGGTTAATGGATATGTCCTATATCAGATAAAAGAGGATGATAGTCTCGCAAGTATTTTCTTTTATCGTAATTTCTTTCTTTGAAATATGTAGGTATCCTAGTCATGCCAGGATGTGGCTAGCTCCAATTCGATCAGGTCTGACGGATCAGAAAATGGACGAAGTCAATTGTTCCATGAATGATTGGCGTAGTTTCATTTCAGAAACTGAGTCATATTATGGTGTTAACATGAGTGTTCTGACAAAAGCGTACCGAGAAGAAAATGAGAAATACTTTCTTAAGGTACTGATATTTTGTTGGTTGTTTTACCGAGAAGAAACTGCTTATATGTATATCTATAGGTTATAATGACAACAAAATTTTCTGACAACTGCACAACAGAATCAACGGTTATCAAAATAAAATATTAAATTGTAGATATTTTTTCTATGGTATAAGTGGGCAGGCTATCAAATCTGGTATATTTTGAATAACCATCTATCAAGCAATTAGAAAAATTAACAGGTTAAGTTTTATGTGCATTTGGTTGGTGGACAAAAGATTTGCTTGTTGCACCAAAATTTATGCATGGCCTATCCAACCCTACAAAAAGTATCTACAATTATAGTTATTTGATCATGTAACATTGAGTCAACTGTTGCGCTTGTCAAATAAATTTGGTTGTCAATATATCCCTTTCTGTATAGGTATAGGATATGTAACTATAGTGTTCTTATGCTAAACAGGAAAGTCCTCGCTTGCTTAATTAAACCTCGATATATCATGCTATTGGCTAACCACATGTGCCCTTTGAACTTTTGTAAAAGGTGTACCATATAGAAATACCCTCATTTCACCCTGAAATTTAAGGAGAAAAACAATTACAAAGAAATTTATTGCGAGTTTTTTTGAAAATGAAGGGATAATTCTGTAATAGAGGACATATAATAGGTTTTTTTGAAGATGAAGGGATAATTCTTTATGATAATATTCCTTTTATGATACATGTAATATTTTACATGTTGCATTGTTCTTTCGAAAAGAAATAATATAAAAGAACCTTGGCATTATTGACATGTCTAGTAAGATGTTGACTGGTGATTTTTTTTTAATTTTCCATCCCCTTAACTAATTCTGGTTTGGCAACAACAGTGCAGACTTTGAAGCCCGACTTAACATTCAAATTTTCACAACTAAATAAAAACACCTTAATTAAAATCTGAGTGTATTGCATAGTACATGTCTCAGAGTCTCTATGATATTATAATTGAATAACATATCATTATTGTGCCCTTCTTTTTGTTTTCCAGACATCACTATGGTGCAATCTTGATCCACACCAAATAATTGGTACACCTGCTGTCATAAAAGAAATGGATTGTCTCCAAGCCACTGTTGATGAAATCCGTACAATCACAGCACAACTCGTGCATCCTATAAATATAGACAGATCAAGGATTTCTGCATATGCTGGATGGTTTGATGTTCAATTTAAGGTACCTTTTCTTATTGTTGTATTTATTATTTTTACTTGCTTATTATATATTCATGTACTCAGAAGCATCTTTGTTTGATATGTTTTTGCATTTATGACCTTGTTTATGCAATAAAAAAATAAAACCACAATATATGAACTCATTGAAATGTATATTTGTTGAATATTACCATAGGGAAGTGAACAAAACCCTGCAAAGGATGAGGTGGAGTTGAATACAGCTCCTGATAAAGATGGAGGGACCCACTGGGGCCAGCAGGTACTTTTCTAGGCTTGGAAGTATTTGCTGTACTGAATTTCTTTTACTTATTTGTTGCACCTTGAATTAAGTCCCATATAAGAAAGTGTGCTTTCACAATTTTGCAGGGATACAGCCATTTGGTTCAGGAGATACTTGTTACATTACATATGCACCAACCCCGATACCCACCATTTTCATTGCCAATAATATCAAATCTTAACACCATGCATAATTTACAGAAAAATGATCTAAACTACAGTGACCTTTCCAGATCAACTTAATTTATTGATAGGCAGATCATGTAAATATATATCCAAAATTTAAGTTTTCTTTGCTTATTTTAAATCCAGTTTGTTCTCGGGAGGAAAGTATAGGATATGTAAAGGCAAAATGTCCATATTTAATTGGACTTCTATTGTTGCACCAATTTGTTAGCTTGGGCTAGTTGTAAATATCCCCGGGTTATCTGGTCTTAGTTGCAAGCATTAGATATGTTGAATGTCATTTGCAAACAAAATAAAAAGTAAAACCCCTTGTATTGATATATATAATTTTTTGCCTTAAACCCGAGCAGGTATTCTTGGTGAATCCGCCAATTAGGGTTAATGAAGGGGATAAGGTAAATGTATCTTTCAAAATGAGCCGTGCAAAACAGTACCATCGGCTGATGGACATTGAGATAATCTCAGAACTTGAGCTTTCTTCTGGCAAGCGGTTCCCACCTGTCACTACTAAGGTTGCTATCGAGTAGTTCTCCTCTACTTAAGGTACTCTTTATTTTTAATAATTCTATCATTCGATATATCATTGTAGTAGCATGTGTTGTTTAGTCACTCTTTTTTTGTCAATTTTTGTTAACAGGATTTGTTTTCGATTAAAACTAGATCAACACCGCCTTGAAGTTTTGTTTTATTTAGAATTTATTTTGAGTAGGGATTTAGATCGATGTTCAATTTTACAAGCTGTATATTTCCGTGCTATTTTATTTGTTATATGCGGTTTGAAATTTGGTTCACAGGGATTTTTAAGGTGATCTGGATCATTCTGGTATATTAACAAATGATAATTATGTAGCGACTACGGATTTAAGAGCAATGGACAAGTTTTAACTCCTTTGGCTACGAAATTTAAGAGCAATAGACAAGATTTAAGAGCAGTAAGTGGTATTCATAATGTTTTTTTGATTGAGTCCTGCTTTATTTTTTTTCATTTTTATTATTTTTGTGCAGATATCGAAGTAATAAACAGTTGAACATATCAGTTACAACAAGAAAATAAAATAATCTACATAGCATGTAAAAAGACTCGTAACTGGGAAAATCTTTAAGCATCTTGTTTTGAAGTTTCACTTTTTCATGCCTT
This sequence comes from Carex pumila, assembly GCA_033356055.1. Classification (NCBI taxonomy): domain Eukaryota; kingdom Viridiplantae; phylum Streptophyta; class Magnoliopsida; order Poales; family Cyperaceae; genus Carex; species Carex pumila. The sequence goes on along the minus strand of JARJHM010000383.1, from coordinate 224,207 downwards.
GGGCAATTTTATTTCAGTGTGCAATTGCGTGTTTTTTTTATAGAGCTTGAAAATTGAAATATATCTCAAGGACTAATTTAAGTGTGAGTTCTCCTCCCTAGTCTAAATTAAGGTTGGTAATGTCAAAACATCCAGGCGCCTAGCACTTTATTTGTTCCTGCTATTTCGGTTGATGTCATGATTTTGACGTGAGCTAAATTGTAATGTATCTCAAGGACTAAATTGTAAAATTTCTCAAGTCTAAGATGATGTGGGTAAGGTCAAACCAGGCGATGAGCATTTTATTTGTTTCTGCTATTTCGTCTGATGTCATGATTTTGACGTCAGCTAAGTCCAAATCAGGGGTGCTAAGGTTTTGCATTTCTAATTCTCGCCGACCTTTTCCCTGTACCTTTTATGTATACCCCTTCAAAACTTGTGTATTTACTCTTCCATTAATCCACAATCCACGAAGCTTAAGAACACTGACATTTACCAAACAAAATGCGAAAACCATCAAATTTGTCCAAAATATTAATTCTATGAGTTAAAACTATGAAAATCACAATTAGTTTATTAAGTAAATCAACATTTAGGCAAAATATTCTTGACAGATTTACACTATGGAATGGACTTTGCCCTTTCCAGATTGAACAGATTAAATTGTGTTTGTGTCCATAATATTATATTCTTGTAAAAAGGTTATGGACAGTTGTTCAACAAGACCTGTCATGAATTATAATGTTTGAAAATGGACGGCTAGTTTTAGTTGGAACTATCAAATGAATTTTGCATAATAGGTATAAGTGTGAGCATGGCCATAGATATCATTCGAGAAAAGAAAAATGGGAGAAAGAGAGCGGTAGTAGGGAAATGGTCTATTACTTACTCCAAGAAAAAATAATAATTTCATCAAAATATTAAGTTATAATAGACTAGTAAACTGATTAATATTTGTTACTTTTTTTAATTTAAAAGAATAGGTATGTAATTCCCTTTTCTAATCTTCAAACAAATAATGTGGAATATTGAATTTTGCAAGGATATCGAAGAAATTCTATCTATATTTTATTTACTCCTAACGTGCGCGTACACAATTCCATGGATAAAAGACAAGTTCTAGTAGCACACCTTCCTCTGTTCCTCTAGGTGGGAAGTAGGCACTTTGATCGACAACAGGTTTACGCCCTGTTCGGTGGCTCGATTTTCTTGGGTTTATTTTTGGAAAAAGCAGATCAGTCGAAACTTTTCTGATTACATGTTCAATAGCCAGATTTTATTTCTCATTTCAAATTTTAAATAGATTTATTTCCTTCGTCTCTTTCAGTTTTTATGGGAAAATTACAATTTAGTGGGAGCTCTGTCTTCTTTTCTTTTTTTTCTCTTTCACATTTCCCGGTCAAATTAGTCACTTTTGAATATTTGATAATATTATTTTTTTGTAATTTAAATTTGTTTATTGACAAAAATTCAAAAAAGGTTTCGAAAAAAGTTCTTAGAAATTTTGAAATGAAGAACTGATGTGAAAAAAAAAATTGATGTTAAAACAATAAATTTTTGTACAAAACTAATGTTAGTAAAAAGATGTCGCGCATGTATTCGTGCTACTTTTTGTGCAGTGATCAAGACAATTTTGGTGTAGTGTAGTGTCTTTTTTTGCTACAAATTGATCACAATCCATGAATAAACACAGTATGAGACACGTGAGTTACAACACTTATCCAACACACGTACCATGTTGTTCCATCTCAAAGTCGGTTTCGGCGTGTTGTTTTTCTCATTCTACCATTACTTATGTAGGTAATATTAAATTATATATAATATTTTTGTTTATACATATAACTATATAATTTTTTGTTATTATGATTATTTTAATTTATAAAATATTTTGTATAGTGTTTTATTAAGTAATTTATAATAAAATTAATTTATTAAACATTTTATATTGTTTCTTAGTTAGAATTTACAAAAAATGAATTATACAACATTTCATATTGCTATAATTGAATAATAATCTATAGCTCTTTGTGGGATTTATTTCTTATGTATCCTTTAAGAGTTGTTGAATTTCTTATCTACCCTTCTACTCTTAGTTATATCTCACATATTTCTCAACTCTTATTTTCTTTTGCTATTCACCTTTAAATTAATACTTCACAATTAAATACTATCTAATTTATTTATTTTTTATTATACCTTTATTCTTTCCCTTTAATTTAAATTTTGCAAAGGACACCAAACTCTCCATTTCATCTAAAATTTCACTATTGAGTTGAAATTTTAACTTGTTTATTTTATTTTATTTTTGGGGGAAAAGACCCGACACCATAATTTCCCTACTTTATGTTTCCATTTCCATTTCAACGTAAAGTATTGACCCAAACTAATTTATTATTGATCCGAACCAATCTTCGAGCCCTTAATCACTCGTAATAATTTAACAATATTACTAATTATTGACCCGAACCATTTTATTTTTGACCCAACATGATAGCTTCGTAGGTTGAATTCAGATCTCTCAACTTCTCTGAGCCGTTTCTAATTGAATTCAATCGGATCAAGAATAGATGCTAATTTGTTCACCCGATCGACCTAATAGTTTAGTGGATCGGATTCAGGTACAATATTTCTATGGCCTATTAAAATTAGATTTGAGTTGTCATGATCACTTAAGCTCAATTTTTTTAAAGATTTTTGAAATGAAGAGTCATGGGAATTGTGTCCTTTGCAAAATTTAAATCAAAGGAAAGGATAAGGATATAATGAAAAATAAATAAATTAAATAGTATTTAATTGTGGGCTATTAGTTTAAAGGGTAAATAGAAAAAAGATAAGAGTTGAGAGATATGTGAGATATAACTAAGAGTAGAGGGGTAAATAAGAAATTCAACAACTCTTGAAGAGTACATAAGAAATTAACCCTAATTTGAAATTTTTAAACTAGTTGGGATAAACAAATATAATTTTATTTTTTTATATTAAATACATGCTTTATAAATTAATTTATTTGTTACATTTTTAGATTAAATTATATTAACTATTAATTTATTTGAATAATTACTCGTTATTGTTTCTCTATATAAGGGCTAAGAGTGAAATATAGCTAGGTAAGATCAAAATTTAACGGAATAAAGTGAAACAAAGATGGAATAAAGTGACATTTAGAGAGGTGCGGTGCGAAGAAAAAAGAAAGCCTAACACGGGGGTGAGAGAGAGGAATCCGTACCTTACCGATTCCAATTAGGTTTCAGACAGTTACAACCGAGCGATTGAAATTCGGTGCTTATTTAGATGTAAGAAGTCATTTTAAAATTCGTGCCAAGTTAAACTGACGGCTTGGATCTAACATTTTTCAGTCAGGTATTGCACAGCTGCACTGCATGTGGACGAGAATTCGAGAGGAGAGGTCAGTGATTTAAAAGGATGGAAAGATAAAAGAAAGCCTAATGTCAACATTGTCAAGAGAGAAAAATAAATCGGAAGATAGTGACATTTTAGAGAGGTTTGCTAACAGAAAAAGAAGTGAAATTTAGAGAGGTTTGCCAACAGAAAAAGAAAAGGAAGCAGGATATGAAGAGAGAGAAGAGGCGGGAATAGTGGAGTGCGTACCCTTTGAGATATCTCAACTTTTCCGTGACCAACATGTCCATTGTCTATTCGGGGGGTGATGTAGACGTTCGTATTATGTGTGCTTTGAGATTCGTGTAGAACGTATTTAAATGGTTGGGATTTTCCATAAAGTCAAGCAAAGTTTGAGATATCTCAGAGGATACGAATTTGGAATAGTGACAGATGAAAATGAATCTGCTGAGATTCCTACAATTCTAATCTCCACCGTTTATATATTTTGAGATCCATGTACAAAATTTTTTCTTTTTAAAATTCGTACAATGTAATAAATGAAGAGTTAAAATTAGAATCGCAGAATTCTGCGATTCTACAGGATCGCAGCAGATTTGCTTCCGTGACAAAGAGGGTAAGAAGAGAAAAGTAAGCCCAGTATGAACGCAAAATCTGCTGTTAATATATAAAATTTTCACTTAGCCCTCAAAATTGCAAATATTTTTGCGTTCTTTAAAATATAATTTCAACAAACAAAACAACTAACATGTAACAACTTACTGAATTGCAGATCCTAGAAGCTATTATTTATAACGACTGTTTTAAGTATTGGTGGGAGTGACTCGTTACATGATATTGATGGGAAATCTACAATCCGATCGGAACCAATTCTCATCATTCGCACTCAGGAATTCGCATCCTCTGAGATATCTCATATTTTGCGTGACTTTTTGGAAAATCAAAACTGTTCAAATACATTGCACACGAATCTCAAAGCTCAAATAATACTGGCCCCCTGAGCTACCCCGAATAGGCACCGGACACATCAGTCACGCAAAATATGAGAGATCTCAGAGGATACGCACTCCGCACTCATTCCATGATACCCTCAAAAACCAAAAAAATTCAAATAATCTCCCCACGCACCCTGCACCTATTTATACGCTGAAAACAGAGCACTTCCCAATCGAGTTTGATCCATGGCCTCAATACTCCCTCTCCTCTTTCTTGCTCTATCTTTGTCAATGGGTAGCCTCTTGACCTTCGACTTCCTCATAACCTTCGCCAATCACACCTTCATCTTCTTGCTGGTTCCAGTTACCTTCATCTCCGCCATTGTTCTTTTGCTCTTCCCTGTCGCCAAACTACAATCAGCTTTCTTCATCAATCATTTCACCATGCTTACTCAGGTACTCGTTTCCTCAACTCTGCTTGTTGGGGTACCTCTCATAGTCCACGTGATATTCACCGGGGAAATCATGCCGGATACTCTCAACAGCATGCTCAGAAGTATGGCGGTGTTGGTGGTGGTGACGACAGTGTGCAAGAATAGTCCATTCAAAAGATTTTTCAATTCTGCCGGTCAAACTGTCGGAAGCTTTATACCGGCCTTTGTCGCACTTTGCATCTCCACGAGTACATTCTTATTCTTTTCCTACCAAAATCATGCAAACCCCTTAGTTCCCATTCCAATCCAGCTTTTCTTGCTCTTCCTGAATTGCTTGAATTTCCTTCTCGCCGTGGTGCTGCTATTTCTCTGCATAAGTGTGTCCACGGAAGGGTCACAATCCTCAATACCTGAGGTTTTGGTCGAGGCTGTGCTGGCGATGAGTTTCACTACTACTGGGTTAATTGGCTTCTATATGGTTGTGGCACCTTTGGTTAAAATCATGTAAATATACAAGCTGTGTTCTAATATGGAATAAAGGTTTAGTGCACTACTCACTGTGATGTACAGTGTTCTGGTCAGATTTGAGTGTTGTAACGTAGGTGCTTTGTTCAATGTTCATGAAATAGAAGTTTTAAACATTGTGTGCTAGTCCGGAACTAGTAGGGATGGAATTTCGATGTTGTCTTTTTTTAATTTTGAGGGATGGGTAGGGTGCTCTGTTTTTTCGTACTCCTTTTTTTTTTTTTTTTGGTATCATTGCAGTTTCCCAATTAAGTGGAATTGACACAATTGAATATGATAAGAAACACAAAAGAAGGGGAATTCAGTTCTCTTTTTGGAGCCGATTTGACTTCGATAAGTTCTTCACCCGTATATGAATATTACGTTGAATAAGAATAATGGATGTCCCGAGTAATTTGAAATGGGATTGTAATTTGTTTAAACAGGCCCGAGTAATTTGAAATGGGATTATAATTTGTTTACCCGATTAAAACTAACTTATTGTTCAATCCGAAAATTTCTATTTTAGTATTTTGAGCCTAAAACTAATTTAGTGTTTTAGGTCCATAAAACCAATTTAATATATTAATCTCATACGAACGGTTGAATCTATTGGATTTTTTTTTAATAGAACTAATTTTAAATATTTTAACATAATAAGTATCATTGATTTGATTTTTATAAAAAAAACAGCTCCACTAATGAAGCACAAATATATTTATTTCACCAATTTGTAGAATTGATGAAGCTATTTATTATTAATTTGCTCCACCAATTCATAGAATGGATGAAGCTATTTACTATTAATTTGTTCGAAAAATTATATAGATGGATCATAAATTAGCTCTATCAATTCAGCAGATCAATGGCACAAATGTTTTTGTACCCCACCGACCTGTTAGATTAATGGAGTCATTTTTTGTAAAATTCAAATCAATTTTTTTTGGGGAATAAATACATGTAAGAATAGTTAGGAGCAGTAATTATAGTTAAAGCATTATCCACTTTGATAGAGGATAGAATGGGGGATGGTATGTCGGAGATATATATATTATAATTACTCTTTTTACTAATATCTAAAAAAATAATAAACTTCCAAATTATATTTAGTTTTTTCGTCGAAAAATAATCAAATTTGTCAAAATTTCTCCGGTTTTTAACTTTCTTTTCTAGTTATTTTCTACCCGGTTTCATTTCTCTCCATCTACTGATTGCATGCCACGTGTTACCTACCATTTCTTTCAAGTTCTCTATCTTCAATTAATGTTATTGTTTTAAGAGAGAAGCGAATCACGTGGCGACTATATATTGGATGCAATCAGGGGTCATATGTTCGCCTATTTAGGACATAAGAACTTGTACTGTAAAAAGACGAGTTCAAGAAACTAAAGACTAAAGATCCTGGCCTCCTGGAAACCGGCCATTTTTATTAATAACTCAAAAAAAAAAAAAAAAACGTTTTTATCAAAATAATCCTAATTTCTGAATTTTTTTAAATATAACTAAACCGTCAGGGTTGCTGGCGGTCCTCTTCTATAGCAGACCGCCAGGATCTCTTTTTGGTTTTTAAATTTTTTTTTGTTTAGAGTATTTGTCAAAAAATTAAGGACTTGGCATTTATTAAAAAAATTTCAAGTTCTGACAGCTTGTTGGTTTTTTCTCTTTTTTTGGTTTTTATAATATATGTATAATATATACATATATACATATATACATACCGGCCATTTTTATTAATAACAAAATTTTTTTTTTACCAAAATAACTCAAAATCCTGAGTTGCCGTGAACATGAGTCTCATGAATGTTCTTTACAAGTTCATCTATGTTGGTATAGACTTGCTCTGGGGCAAGTTCACGATTGTATACAACAGAAGGACCAAAGAAACTAATGTCAGCCTCTTCAAAAGTTGTGGTATCGTTGAATGCGGCAACAGGATGCCTATTCCCCCGACTCCTGATTGGGAATTTTTCTTCCCTGGACAAACATGGTACATTGGCATCACCATTTGATAAGTCATCAGATTTCCAAATTCCTTGGTATTTATCTCCAGTTTCCATTTCTCTTTCCGGTATGGCATCAATAGCATCAACATCAATATTAGTATCATTTTGATTAACGGATAATTGTATCGGTACTGACTCTGATATAGCTAGAAATGTATAGATTATGGGTGCTTGTCTGGGTGGTGGTGGTGGGGGTACAACTTCAGTAAACTCACGGGAGTTATGGTACCCCGGGTCGTCATAATAGGGACTGTGGTACCCCTGGTTGTCATGAGGGGAGTGGTGGTACCCCTGGCTGTCATGAGGGAAGTGGTGGTACCCCTGGCTGTCATAAGCCGAATTGTCATAACCTAAAGGTCCAGCAGGGGGAGCCCTAGAAGGTCCAGCCCCCGCCGCACTAAAAGGTCTAGCCCCGGCCTGGGGAACCCTCCTGGAATATAACTCTATCATCGCGACACCCCTAGACTCAAATTGGTAGTACACAGCTTTCCACAACTTCTCATCTGTTATAGGAAAACTCACAAAGTAAGGTCTACCTGTTGGGTTTCGGATACCACTTTTGGGGTTTCAAGGTAACCAAAACTCGTTTAGGCTTAAGGTGCGGAATGACCATAGAACAAAAATTTCTACGGCCAACTTAAGCTCAGGATTAAACAGGATATGTCAGGAAACTTTTCAAGGCGGTTCACCTTCAGTATTCCTTTGGCATCAAAACCCAATTTAATCATTTTACAGATCTACTCCATAATTAATTTCTAAAACTTTAATCTACTTACCAATTAAATAGATTAATATAACATATTTATACCTTGTTTCCAAATCACAGTTGGAATGCAGACCGAGCGTGTAAAGCTACATCATGGAAGGAATTGACTCGTTTCGGAGCATCAGACATCTGATGTCTCTATCGATTATCAACCAGGACTAACCAGAGAGCGGTTTATTTCTTCTGCCAGAAATACTGTAAACCGTGGATATCTGCAAAAATACTATTCACGGGAAAAAGACGAAAACCCGTAAACACGAATTTTCGGTTACTCAGTTTCATCAAATGAGCAAAACTGACATACCGCTAAATTCGGTAAAACATTATTCATCAATCCTGTAAATATACTCCACAACAACCCGCAAGATTATACGTCAACTACGTATAACTTTCTTTTCTCAACCGAAACATTGTTTGGGAGAGAAACCGAACAAGAGAGAAAATACCGATTTGATTCTGCACGAAACAATACAAGTGAATTAGTGGTTTTTCTCTCTACATGCACCCCTCTATTTATAGGCTTTTGAGGAGGTTTGCAAAAGACCGAAATGCCCTCCAAGTTCGGCCTATTTACAAGGTATGCCATTGACACCTCGTCCTTTTATATGTGAAATGACCAAAATACGCCTTCCACACCCTTTCACATTCTTCTCCATGCTTCTACATCATGCAATGTGGCATAGGTGTGAAATGACCATTTTGCCCTTGTGGATAGGATTGATGACATGCCATCTAGATAGGATCGATGACATGTCATGCGGATAAGGATGAATCTGAAAAGACCCGAATGCCCTCGGCCCGAACACAAATAATATTCATATAATTATTCTGAACAATTATATATATATTTTTCTTGCGGTTTGTTGTTTTGGTAATTTATACAACGTGTCCTGCACATTTATAAATTAACCGGTTAACTTTTATACACCGTGTCACACACGTTTATAAATTAACCAATGTTTTTGCTTGTTATTTTTACATAACATTTATAATTTAATTATAACACATATAATTAATTATAACCATCTTACTATTGATCATAACCAATTTATAATCAATCACAATAAGATTTTCCGATTAACTCCTATATGGTGTGACCCAATAAGATCTGTGTTATGTTGGTCAATAGAGTTAAAACTGTTTTAACTTCTATAATGATGGATGGTATCTGGCAACACATCATGACCATCCAATTACACAAATGATGCTGTACAGTACAATATCACGATCCAGTAAATAATTTACTTGTGTCTGTTCTTCTGTCTCATAGCTATCAGATTAGTTTCAAGGTAGATGTGTGTCATCCTTGTAAACTTAATCTTTTCTTGATCTTGAGCAGATTATCAAATATGATTACTCTTGTAATCATACCGCGCGTTGATAATCTTACTCTGCCAAGGGGCCCAGTGATGCTATAGCTCGTATAAAATACGAGGGACAAATAGTATTATTGGTAAACTATCACTTCCTCAGCTAAGCTATACATATGAAAAAGCTACTGTTATGACTGCTTTTTACGGACAACGGTGGATAACAATCACACATACATATTTCTCAGTGGGAATGATAAATACCTCATACTGTAGAACGTGACACTGAATGAAAACATAAATGACACGAACACAATTCTATTTAATGTTTCATTCGAGGTCTGTCAAATACTATGTTCCTATAACATGTATCTATGTGATTAAAATGACATCTCGTGTCAGGTGGTTTGTAAAACTTAACCATCTTTTAATCCACATACTAACCTTATAGCGGTAATTAGTGTTCCTGCTAATTACCTTGGTCAGTGACCTTTTAAGATTAAGAGTATATATCATTTATATTATGGAGTTTCACAATTTCAGTCATGAACTCGAAATGATCCAAAAATGCAATAATACTCAAGGCAATAAAATGATATTAATAATCCAATTCATGAACAAAGCTTTATGATAAATTATCGTATTATTGACTTCTAGATTATTACAAACTAACACTACCCCCACCCAGCCCGTTGTGTGTCAATTCGAGTAGCCAATCCTAAGTCATACCAGTTGGGGTTTATACCAGTCTTTTCGTATACTAGTTGCTTAAGTTCAATAAATGTGGTTCTTTCATTAACCTGTAAGTCGAATGAGGCATCTTTCGAGTAATACACGCCATCTACACCCTTAGTTAGCTTACCGCCTACGTACAGTGCAACCAGCATTTTTTCCTTCACAAACTACATTTAAAAAAAAATTCATAAGAATTACAGTATAATAGATTCATTCTTGTTTTTCAATTTAAAAGTTAATTATAATATTAATTAAAGACTAATTTATAGTATTTACAAACTGTTGGTATAATAATTATCAATTTAAAATTAAATATAAAATAATTAAATAAAAAATAAAATACCTGTAGCAATCGCCTCTAAATTGCCTAAAATCACTTCAAAATTGCCAAAATCGCTCTCTCTTTCTTCTCTATGGTTTAACAAATGAATATAGTGCGTGCTGGAGAGAGAAAGCGTGTAAGACAGCTAGTGGACCGCCAGGGATACCCGCGGTCTAGTCCCTAGTGGACCGCCCGTATCCATGGCGGTCTGCTATAGATGTGGACCGCCAAGAATCCTGACGGTTTTTTTAATAAAGGCCAAGTCCTTAATTTTTTGACAAATACCCCAAATACCCTAAACAAAAAAAAAACTAAAACTTCACAAATAAAAATATTAGGAAAAAAAATCAGATTTCTAAAAAAAAAAAAATAGCAAACCACCAGAGATCCTGACGGTTCGCTATAGAAGTGGACTGCCAGCAACCCTGGCGGTTTGATTATATTTGAAAATTTTTCAGAAATTAAGATTATTTTGATAAAAACGTTTTTTTTGAATTATTAATAAAAATGACCGCCTGGAAACATAGCCAATAGGTTAGATTTAAAAAAAAAACAAATAGAACTAAATTTAATACTTTAACAAAATAAAAATAAATCTAATCTATTGGCTACGTCTCCGAGGAGGCCAGGATCTTCATTGAAAGTTCCACTTTTTGAAGCCACTTGCAATTTATTTTAGTGCGCAATTGCGATTTTTTTTAGTTTCTTGAACTTGTCTTTTTATAGTACAAGTTTTTACGGCCATTTTTTTTAATATCCAAAAATAAAAATAAAAATATAAATATAACCTCTTTTTATTTTTTTTTATATATGCTATAACTGTCTGGAAAGCAGACGGATTGAAATTTTAGCAAACCGCCCTAGCATGGGGCGCTTCATGCCATTACCAAACCGCCTCCTTCTTGGCGGTTTGCTTATTTTTTATTTTTTTGAAACGCCCCACTGTTGAGCGGTTTGATTTTTTTTTGAAATGCCCCACATGCGAGTTACAACAATTATCCAACAAGTACCATGTTATTCCGTCTCAAAGTCAACTCCAGTGTGTTGGTTTTCTCACTCTATCATTACTAGATTAAATTATATATAATATTTTAGTTTATACATATAACTATATAATTTTTTGTTATTATGATTATTTTAATTTATAAAATATTTTGTATAGTGTTTTATTAAGTAATTTATAATAAAATTAATTTATTAAACATTTTATATTGTTTCTTAGTTAGAATTTACAAAAAATGAATTATACAACATTTCATATTGTTATAATTGAATAATAATCTATAGCCCTTTGTGGGATTTATTTCTTATGTACTCTTTAAGAGTTGTTGAATTTCTTATCTACCCCTCTACTCTTAGTTATATCTCACATATTCCTCAACTCTTATTTTACTTTGCTATTTACCCTTTGAATTAACAGTTCACAATTAAATACTATTTAATTTATTTATTTTTTATTATACCTTTATTCTTTCACTTTAATTTAAATTTTGCAAAGAACACCATTGTTGTGTATCCTCATAACTCTCCATCTCATCTAAAATTTCACTATTGAGTTGAAATTTTAACTTGTTTATTTATTTTTATTTTTTGGAAAAAAGACCTGACACCATAATTTCACTACTTTATGTTTCCATTTCCATTTCAACGCAAAGTATTGACCCAAACCAATTTATTATTGATCGATCCGAACCAATCTTCGAGCCTTTAATCACTCATAATAATTTAACAATATTACTAATTATTGACCCGAACCATTTTATTTTTGACCCAACATGATAGCTTCGTAGGTTGAATTCAGATCTCTCAACTTCTCTGAGCCGTTTCTAATTGTATTCAATCGGATCAAGAATAACTTGAGATGTTAATTTGTTCACCCGATCGACCTAATAGTTTAGTGGATCGGATTCAGGTACAATATTTCTATGGCCTATTAAAATTAGATTTGAGTTGTCATGATCACTTAAACTCAATTTTTTTTTAAGATTTTTGAAATGAAGAGTCATGGGAATTGTGTACTTTGCAAAATTTAAATCAAAGGAAAGAATAAGGATATAATGGAAAATAAATAAATTAAATAGTATTTAATTGTGGACTATTAATTCAAAGAGTAAATAGAAAAAAAAATAAGAGTTGAGGGATATGTGAGATATAACTAAGAGTAGAGAAATAAATAAGAAATTCAACAACTCTTGAAGAGTACATAAGAAATTAACCCTAATTTGAGATTTTTAAACTAGTTGGGATAAACAAATATAATTTTTTTTTATATTAAATACGTGCTTATAAATTAATTTATTTGTTACATTTTTAGATTAAATTATATTAACTATTAATTTATTTGAATAATTACCCGTTATATTGTTTCTTAACTTTCTTTATATAAGGGTTAAGAGTGAAATATAGGTAAGATCAAAATCTAACGGATAAGAATAAAACATGAGTAAAACTAATTTTATACCAGTATAGATCATTCCAACTTTTACCGTAAACACCCTCTGTGACTTTTAAGTAAGAAGTAAAATAAATAAATACCAAAGTATCAAACTTTTAACAAATATATTATATCAGACTAGATAGGTGTGCATGCGGATGAATGTATGAAACGGGAATCATCTTAAATTATATCAAATAAATAAATAAATAACACGAGGCAATTCTTTGCATGTGGTCCATGTGGATGACAAGCAAACCATCTTAATTTAGATAATTGCTTTAAAGATGTTGCCACTTGTTGTCAAAATTGTCTCATATGCATTATGCTAATGCGCTAGAGTTTATGACCAAAATAGATATCTCCCAAAAGATATTATTTTCTTCAAGTACTTTACAAGAACTGATATTACTCAACAGAATTTTACCTCGCAACTGCAAGTCTGTAACCCACTTCTTATTTTTTCATGCATATCAAAATATATATTTTTTTTCAGGTGAAAATGACTTACTTTTAATAAAAATTTAAATTTATTCCAATTTAAAACATCACTGTAACTGTTAGATATTTATGCTAATCGCTAGCATCTGCTTTTAATTTTTTGACTCATTTTTCAGACTTCTAAAAATACCTGCGGGTTTACCTTAAAAAGAGCACAATATATAAGAACGATAACATCACTGTAGCTGTTATTAAATTGTTACAACTTACAAGTTTCATGTGTTGGATTGATAATTGGTTGAATTCAACAAAAAAATGTTGGAAGGTTATTGGTTAGAGACGTTTCAAGCCACTTGAAACAGAAAAAAACAAAAGGAATGGTTGTCTCGGTCCTCGGATAGAGAAACAAAGATGGAATAGAGTGACACTTAGAGGGGCGGTGCGAAGAAAAAAGGGAAGCCTAACGCGGGGGTGAGAGAGAGGAATCCGTACCTTACCAATTCCAATTAGGTCTCAGACAGTCACAACCGAGCGATTGAAATTCGGTGCTTATTTAGATGTAAGAAGTCATTTTAAAATTCGTGCCATGTTAAAACTGACGGCTTGGATTTAACTTTTTTCAGTCAGGTATTGCACAGTTGCACTGCATGTGGACGAGAATTCGAGAGGAGAGGACAGTGATTTAAAAGGATGGAAAGATAAAAAAAAGCTTAATGTGAACATTGTCAAGAGAGAAAAATAGAAAAAAAAAAAAAAGCTTAATGTGAACATTGTCAAGAGAGAAAAATAGATTGGAAGATAGTGACATTTTAAAGAAGTTTGCTAACAGAAAAAGAAGTGAAATTTAGAGAGGTTTGCCAACAGAACAGGAAGAGAGAAGGAAGCGGGATATGAAGACAAGGGGCGGGGATAGTGACAGAGAGGGTGAGAAGAGAAAGGAACAAAAGCGGGAATAATGACAGAGAAAAATAAATCTGCTGCGATCCCTGCAATTCTAATCTCAACCGTTTATATATATTGAGATCCGTGTACAAAAATTCTTTCTTTTTGAAATTCGTACAATATAATAAATGAAGGGTTGAAATTGGAATCGCAGGATCCTGCGATCCTACAAGATCACAGCAGATTTGCTTCCGGGACAGAGAGGGTGAGAAGAGAAAAGTAAGCCCAGTATGAACGCAAATAAATCTGCTGTTAATATATAAGATTTTCAGTTAGCCCTCAAAATTGCAAATATTTTTGCGTTCTTTAAAATATAATTTCAACAAACCAAACAACTAACGTGTAACAATTTACTAAATTGCAGATCCTACAAGCTATTATTTATAACGACTGTTTTAAGTATTGGTGGGAGTGAGTCGTTACATGATTGATGGGAAATCTACAATCCGATCGGAGCCAATTCTCATCCTTCGCCAATCTATTTATACGCTGAAAGCAGAGCACTTCCCAATCGAGTTTGATCCATGGCCTCAATACTCCCTCTCCTCTTTCTTGCTCTATCTTTCTCAATGAGTAGCCTCTTGACCTTCGACCTCCTCATAACCTTCGCCAATCATAACCACCACAATTCCCTCATTTTCGTTGCTGTTCACACCTTCATCTTCTTGCTGGTTCCAGTTACCTTCATCTCCGCCATTATTCTTTTGCTCTTCCAGGTCGCCAAACTACAATCAGCTTTCTTCATCAATCATTTCACCATGCTTACTCAGGTACTCGTTTCCTCAACTCTGCTTGTTGGGGTACCTCTCATAGTCCACGTGATATTCACCGAGGAAATCATGCCGGATACTCTCAACATCATGCTCATAAGTACGGCGGCGGCGGCGGTGGTGGTGGTGGTGACGACAGTGTGCAAGAATAGTCCATTCAAAAGATTTTTCAATTCTGCCGGTCAAACTGTCGGAAGCTTTATACCGGCCTTTGTTGCACTTTGCATCTCCACGAGTACATTCTTATTCTTTTCCTACCAAAATCATGCAAACCCCTTAGTTCCCATTCCAATCCAGCTTTTCTTGCTCTCCCTGAATTGCTTGAATTTCCTTCTCCCCGTGGTGCTGCTATTTCTCTGCACAGGTATTGAGGAAGGGTCACAATCCTCAATATCTGTGGTTTTGGTCGAGGCTGTGTTGGCGATGAGTTTCACTACTACTGGGCTAATTGGGTTCTATATGGTGGTGGCACCTTTGGTTAAAATCATGTAAATGTACAAGCTGTGTTCGAGTATGGAATAAAGGTTCAGTGCACTACTGCACTGTGGTGTACCGTGTTCTGGTCAGATTTGAGTGTTGTAACATAGGTGCTTTGTTCGATGTTCAAGTAATAGAAGTTTTAAACATTGTGTGCTAGTCCGGAACTAGTAGGGATGGAATTTCGATGTTGTCTTTTTTTAATTTTGAGGGATGGCCGGATGGGTAGGGTGCTGTGTTCTGTTTTTTCGTACTCTTTTTTTGGTATCATTGCAGTTTCCCAATTAAGTGGAATTGACACAATTGAATATGATAAGAAACACAAAAGAAGGGGAATTCAGTTCTCTTTTTGGAGCCGATTTGACTTCGATAAGTTCTTCACCCGTATATGAATATTATGTTGAATAAGAATAATGGATGTCCCGAGTAATTTGAAATGGGATTGTAATTTGTTTACCCGATTAAAACTAACTTATTGTTCAGGCCGAAAATTTATATTTTAGTATTTTGAGCCTAAAACTAATTTAGTGTTTTAGGTCCATAAAACCAATTTAATATGTTGATTTCATATTAACTGTTGAATCTATTGGATTTTAAAAAAAATAGGACTAATTTTAAATATTTTAATAGAATAAGTATCATTAATTTGATTTTTATAAAAAACAACTCCACTAATGAAGCACAAATATATTTGCTCCACCGATACGTAGAATTGATGAAGCTATTTACTATTGATTTGCTCCACCGATTCATAAAATGGATGAAGCTATTTACTATTGATTTGCTCCACCAATTGTATAGGTGGATCATAAATTAGCTCTATCAATTCAGCTGATTAATGGAGCAAATGTTTTTTTACCTCCACTGACCTGCAAGATTAATAGAGTCATTTTTTGTAGAATCCAAATCAGTTATTCTTATTTCGTTAAAATATTAAATTTAGTTTTATATTTAAAAAAAATCTAATCTATTGCCTACGTCTCCCATGAGGCCAGGATCTTCATTGAAAGTTTCTCTTTTTCAAGCCACTTGCAATTTATTTTAGTGCGCAATTGCGATTTTTTTTACTGAGCATGAAAATTGAAATATATCCAAAGTGTAAGTCATTCCTAGTGATCAAACGGCTCAAACTCGCACCAGGACCACGACCACCAGGTGCAGTGTTTTACTTGTTCCTGCTCTTTCGGCTGATGTCATGATTTTGACGTCAGCTAAATCCAAATCATGGGACTATTTTGGGTATGATCGGAATTCAATTGATTTCAATTTAATAGAGTTTAATAGAGATGATTTCTAATTAAATTTTGTTGATCGGAATAAAAATAAGAAACAATTAAATTCTTTTCTATTTATTAATTATAATGTACACATGATAAAAAAAAGGAGAAATTGTGAAAATGCCACTCGAAAACCTTCAAAATATCAAAATGTCAAAATATCAAAATGTCATTCCAAATTTCAAAATTACAAAAATATCACTCCAAACTTCATTAATTTATAATTTTATCACTTCAAGTAATTAATGACTAAAATGTCATTCCTTCTTATCTTCTCCCTATCCGGCCATGGCCAAATAACATATCACAGTCTTTTTCAAATCTCAAATTGAAAAAGAAAAAGAAATAATAGATTATCATAAAGGCTACAAACTATTGAATATTATTTGTTTAGCGAGTATTATGTTATAGATTAGCTCCTGAGGCCAAATTTAACTCAAATATGCCTCATGTTCCAGATTAGCACCCTGAAATGAGACAATTGAAGAAATGAGCATTTGCTCGTGCATAGTGAAGAAGCCTTGAGACATCCAATCGATGATCGCAGCCATCCAATTCTCTTGCTTTTTCTTTTTATTTTTTTATTATTTTGTTCCTTTTTGTAAGTCTCATTGCCAGTAAGCATTTGGTAAAGCTTTAGAGAAAATGCTACTGGTGCCCGTAAAGCTCAACAACTCTAACCATTGCGACAATGCAAGATCCATTTGCTATAAAAGTATATCTTTTATTTTATTGATTATTATCTCTTACTATAACGACATGTAAAATGTGTAAACAGAATGGAAATGGATCAAATAAGAATTGTGCCCAAAAGAGGTCTGAAGAGTGACTAATCTCAAGCAGCCGATCAAACACCTTGTGTGCATTACATGTCTGCACAATGCAATTCTATCAAGATGTGCAGTAATAGAGGTGGTGATGCTTTGGGGATGGCATTTCGTCGAGCAGGTGGCGTGCACTTAGGTTTGAAGATGGCTATGTGCCTATCCCGTTATAGCCTGGGTCTGGTCTTTGCTTTGAATGAATTTGGGCAGTAGGAGACTTACGAAATCAGTCCTAACCTAAAAAAACCTTGCCTCTTATATGTGGGGAAAAAAAAACAATTGAATCGCATCTCTGTTTTTTTTTTTGTTTCCCCTGAAAGCTGGAAATCTTGCTTTCCAATTAAAAAATGATGATTATTTGTTGCTTTCTAGCCTTGATGAAGTTTTGCAATCATTTCTTGCCTTCTTGGTTACTAAAAAGAACGTGATATGTTATTTGTCACATTTTTAAAAAAGTAGACTTCGAAGTAAAATATTATTTATGAAGGAAGGCCATGGGAACTTTCAAAACATGCGATGTGTTATTTCGCCATGGCAGGATAGGAAGAAGAAAAGAAAAATAAAAGAGAAGAAAAAAATGACATTTTAGTTATTAATTATTTAAAGTGACAAAATTATAAATTAATAAAATTTGAAGGGGCATTTTGACATTTTAAAAGTTTTCGAGTGGCGTTTTTATAATTTTTTCTTTTTCTAATTATGTAATAAAAAGAGTCATATATATTTTTAATTATAGTCAACTATGTGATCGGAAATTTTGAATTCGTAAACTTTCAGATTTTTTTTCTGATAAGAAATCACCAGGCTACCAGGTCATCTGCGAATAATTATGCTACAAAGGCTAGTAAATAAACATAAATTAATTGCAAATAATGCGTGCCTTACTTTGCAACTAAGGCTGCTAATGATTAAGGTTCGACTCAAATTCGACTCGGTTTAATGAGAGAAACAAAATGATTCGCCTCTAACTCGGCTCATTTTCAATAGAAAAAAGTTCGGCTTGGCTCATATTAGCATTTGGTTCGACTCGGTTCAGCTCGGCTCGGCTCGGCTCATGTAAGCACTTAGCTCGACTCAGTTCGTGAACTCGTGAGCCAACTCATATTACATGTTGAAAAAATAATCATTTAACTATTTTAAAGAAATGATCAAAGTGAAATAGAAATATTATTGTGACTTTAAATTACATTTTGAAAAACTTTAATTATTTTTTAAAGAAATGATTTTAAGAAATTTGAAAAAATAATTATTTCTTTAAAATAATTTCAAAATTTCAACTTAAACATTAAAATTTGAAACATAAAACATTTAAAATCTGAATAAATTTGAAATTTGGAAAATCTTCAAATTTCAATTTTTTTTTCAGATTTTAAATATTTCAAATTTTTTTCGGATTTCAAAATTTTTCAGATCTCAAATTTTTCATATTTCAAAATTTTTCAAATTTTTTAGATTTCAAATTTTTTCAGATTTCAAATTTTTCCAGATTTCAAATTTTTCAGATTTCAAATTTTTTAGATTTCAACTTTTTTCAAATTTCAATTTTTTCAGATTTCAATTTTTTTTTTTAGATTTCAAAATTTTTTCAGATTTCAATTTTTTTTCAGATTTCAAAAATTTTCAGATTTCAAATTTTTTCAGATTTCAATTTTTTCATATTTCAAATTTTATCAAATGTTAAATTTTTTTTCAGATTTCAAATTTTGTAAGATTCCAAATTTTTCAGATTTCAAATTTTTCAATTGTCAAAATT
This sequence comes from Carex pumila, assembly GCA_033356055.1. Classification (NCBI taxonomy): domain Eukaryota; kingdom Viridiplantae; phylum Streptophyta; class Magnoliopsida; order Poales; family Cyperaceae; genus Carex; species Carex pumila. The sequence goes on along the minus strand of JARJHM010000383.1, from coordinate 204,941 downwards.
TTTCAGATTTCAATTTTTTTTAGATTTCAAATTTTTTTCAGATTTCAATTTATTTTTAGATTTCGAAATTTTCAGATTTAAAATTTTTTCAGATTTCAAATTCTTTTCATATTTCAATTTTTTTCAGATTTCAAATTTTTCATATTTCAATTGTTTTTCATATTTCAAATTTTTTTCTTTTTCAGATTTCAAATTTCAATTTTTTTTTTCAAATTTCAAAGTTTTCAACATTTAATATGAGTAGGCATTTTGAAATTATTTTAAAAAAATGATATATATTATTTTAATTTTTTTTTAAAATAATCAAACTTTTTCAACATGTAATTTAAAGTCACAAAAATGTCTGTATTCCACTTCAATCATTTCTTTAAAATAATTAAATACTCATTTTTTTAACATGTAATATGAGCCGGCTCACGAGCTAACTAGCAAGCTCATGAATCGAGTCGAGCTAAGTGTTTACATGAGTTGAGCCAAACCGAGCTTTGTTCTTTCAAAAGTGAGCTGAGTCGAGTTAAGTTATTTTTTAGTTCTAAATCCGATTCGTTATAAAATATTGAGTTTTTCAATTCATTAATTCGCAAGCCGACTTTACTCATTAGCAGCCTTATTTGCAACTGACAGATGGCGATAGTCTCTTGTCTTTAGTTTCTTGAACTAGTCTTTTTAAAGTACAAGTTCTTGTGTCCTAAATAGGCCAACATACTCGCCACGTGATTCGCTTCTCTCTTAAATCAATAACAGTTGAAGATAGAGAACTTGAAAAGAAATGGTAGGTAACACGTGGCATGCAATCAGTAGATGAGACATGATAAGTTCGGAGTTGGTCCGGTGAATAATAATTTAACCAGTTGGAGAGGAATGAAACCGGGTAGAAAATAACTAGAAAGAAAGTTAAAAACCGGAGAAATTTTGACCAATTTTGATTATTTTTCGACGAAAAGCTAAATAGAATTTGGAATTTTTTTTTGATATTAATAAAAATTTCGGTGAATTGTTGATGAATACAAGCGGGATCATTGATTCTGTAATGCTTTAAAGATGCTTTAGAAGAAAGTATTTCACGAGATTAGCGAACTCCGACTAATTAGAAACACTACCAGGAAAATTGTATCTGTTCCGTTTCGCTCGTGTTTATTAATGAAACAGGCAACCTCTAATATTGTTTTCTTGAAAAAGAAGTTTGATTCTAATATAGGTAAGCCTATAATATCCTCTATTAGCCTCCAAACTCGTGGAAATGTTGCCTAAGATTTGTGGTGTTTGACCTCTGAAAATTATTTTGTCAGCTTCTTAACTGCAATTCTTTACATAGGATTTGCACGCACGTTTACATTTATTTTAGGGGAAATTTCACGTATACTCCTCAAAAACATAAAAATTACATATTTTGCCCTTTAAATTTTAAAATTACATATTTTTCCCTGTTAACTTCAAAAACTGAGATATTCATCTTTTTTATTGTCTTTTATATTAAAATACATTCTAAATTCATAAAATATCAGTTTTACCTTTTTATTAAAAAGCATAAAAAGTCCATCCAACTCCAATTTAAATATGAAAGGTTCATCTACCGTTAGAATTTCTTTAAGATCTGTGTGTGATTGGTTAGCACGAATCTTGAAGCGAACACGTACAGATATTGAAGCAACATGCACATGTATTAATGCAATGAACACAAATAAAAAATGCTTTAAGATCCGCGTATGTTAGATCAACACGAATCTTGAAGTGAATGCGTGCAGATCTTATTGCGATGCGAGCAAATCGGACGGTAGAGGAACCCTTCAAATTCAAATTTGAGTTTGATGGGGTCATTTTATACTTTTAATAAAGGGTAAGATGGGTATTTTATAAATTTAGAATGAGTTTTAATGCAAAAGATAATAAAATGAGTAAATATGTGAATTTTTGAAGTTCATAGGAAAATATATGATTTTATAATTTGAATGAGAAAATACGTAATTAAAATTTTTTTTTTTAAAATATACGTGAAATTCCCCCTATATTTTACTCTAGGCAATCCTACTTGACTGGAGAGCCTTACAGCCTCCAATAGATAGTCGCCACGTACGAGGCAATTTTTTGCATGTGGATGAATGAATACAAGGGGGGACCATTAATTAGAAAGCTTTAAAGATATCGTCACTATACTTGACGAAATTATCTTATCTATGCAATATTTTTAATAAAAAAATTTAATTTTTTTTTCAAACATTTGCAGAAACTGCAAAGTCGAAAGTCGGGGAACTCATTTTTAAAGCGTGAAATTTTGTGCATACAGCGTTTGAATTTTTTACAGATCAAAATGCTCCTACAGTGAAGACTGGCAGCAGAATAGATTAACAGTCAGAAAAGAGGAAAATAGAGCAGGAAATCGAGCTTAACAGGAATCTTTTGGTCCATTAAAAATTTAAATGTTGTACGCATTAAAATTCACTCCGTACAGATAGGTTCCCAAACGTAGTGAGGGAAATCGTAAGCAAATTAGATCTACCGAAGCTTTTACAAGTTTAAAACGAAAATGAGAGGGGTTAGGAACTCGAACTTAGGATGGTCAGTCACGTTTCAAGCCACTTGAAACAAGATGATAAAAGGGCGGTGACAATGTGACGTCATAAAGGATGCAAAGAGAAAAGAGCCAGGAGCTGTAACAAAATTTCCAATAAGCCCACAACAAATATTACTATACAGTTTCAGTCATTTAAAATAAAATTTAAACTGGTGTTGTAAATTAGACTATGCACTCCTAACATATGAAGTACTGTCAAATGATTAATCAGTATATAGCCAATTAATTATAATTATGCAGACGATTAATAATTTTTATTAAAATTATGTGTGTGTTCATAATTTATTAAAAGTAATTTTTTTAATTCATTAAACATCTTCACTTATTTCTTCTTAACAATACATATACAATTTACATGTATTAGTGATACATTTATTTAATGAAAAAGTAAGCTTGAAAATTAAATTTTTTCAAATAATAATAACATATTATTTGAATTAAATAAAATATTTTAACATAAAATCACTAAATTTAATTTATAGTAACAACTTAATTTTATATATAAACATGTCGTACTAATTGAAAAAATACATTAGAAGTAAGAAAAATATATGGTACATAGATAATAGAAGAAATAATTAATTTCAAAGTAAGGAAAAAAAACATATATAAAAATATTGAATGTATATTCATGCACAAATAAAACTACAATACATGATTTATAACATTTATTATCACACATATAAACATGAAATAGCAAACGATATGAAAATAAATATTTACTGAAATAAATAGAAATAAACATACGATTAAATAGTAATAAATGGAATAATAAAAAAATAATCGGCCAATTAATCTGAAAAATTCTCAAACAAATATCTACTGTTTGACCTCGTTAATAGTTAAGCGGACATTTAACAACCCGATAAGGCTATTTTTTACAACAATATGATTTCAACGACACACAAGTAACAATTTACAAAATTGCTGGTTCTCCAGACATTATTCAATTTCCGTAACATGTTTTTTCTTGCCCAACATTTTCGCTTCAAAAAATAAAAAAATAAAAATGCATAAAACCCCCCACCCTGTCACCGACCCTCTTCCTCTCTATCCGTGAGACTGAGAAGTGAGAACATAGCACTTCCCAATTGAATCCATGGCCTCAATCCGCGCTCTCCTCTTTTCCGCTCTCTCTTTCTCAATGGGTAGCCTCATAATCTTCGACCTCCTCGTAGCCTTTGAGAAGCAAAACAGCAACAATTCCCTCATTTCTATAGCTGTTCACACCTTCCACATCGTCCTGGTTCCATTCACCTTCATCTCTGCCATTATTCTTTTGATCTTCCATGTCGCCATACCACAATCAGCTTTCTTCCTTAAGCATTTTACCATGGCTACCCAGGTTCTTGTTTCCACAACTCTGCTTGTTGGGGTCCCTCTCATGGTCCACATGGTATTCACTGAGGCAGTCGTGCTAGATACTCTCAAGATCATGCTCGTAGGTGCGGCAGTGGCGACAGCGGTGGCAGCAGTGTACAAGTATGATCCATTCAAAAGATTTTTTTCAATTCTTCCGGTCAAACTGTCAGCAGCTTTGTACCTGCCTTTGCCGCACTTTGCATATCGACAGGTACTTTCTTGCTCATTGACATTATAATCCCCTCTTAACCTTCTCCTCCCGAAACCATGGAAACCCCTTAGTTCCCATTCCAATCCAGCTTTTCTTGCTCACTCTGAATTGCTTTAATTTCGTCGTTGCTGTGATTATGCTATTTCTCTACATAAGTGTGCCCACCGATGGACCACAAACCTCAATACCTGCGGTTCTGGTAGAGTTTATGGTCGAGGTCATGTTGGCAATGATTTTTACTACTACTGGGCTGATTGGCTTCTACATGGTGGTCGCACCATAGGTTAGGATCTTGTAAATACACAAGCAGTGTTTGAATATAGAATATATGTTCCATGCACTGTGATGTGTATCTTGTTCTGTTTTTTTCTTTCTGTTGTATTTTGCTAAATTTCCGGCTCTCTATTTTGGGGGTTCTGGCTTGATGTGAATATTTGTAACGCAGGTGCTTTGTCAATATATTCTATATTCTATATTCAAATTGTGTGGTGGTGTGGTCCTAGTAGGATGGATTTCTTTTTTCTATTTTGGAGGGCGGGTGGGGGTGCTCTGTTTCCTTTTTTTTTTTTTTTTTTTTAATTTTTTTATTGCAGTTTCATGGGGGAAACAATGCTATGGTGTCCAATTAATTAACACAACCAAATATGACAAGAAAACAAAATTATTTAGGGCTTTAATCACATTAATTCAGTTCTGTCTTTCTAGAGCCGATTTGACATAGACCAAGTTCTTATTGACTTATTTGGTGTATCAAATTAAGAGGTTTAGATAAGGTTTACTTCCGTTAATTTAACTCCAAATTAAATTACTATAATGTCCAACAATTGTGTTTTTAATTTTTTTTCAATTTCACTTCGTAAAAATTAGTAAATATAACTTGGTTTAGGTAATCATTTAAGATGCAAAGCCACAAACGCTGGCCACTTTCAGAAATTTTTGAAAATTTTAAAGTTAGCCTGATATTTAAAAAAAAAAAAAAAAAACTAAAAATTTAGTAAGAACGCAGATTTACTCGATGAGATACGCAAATTCGAAAAATTCAAGTGATATACATTAAATTTAAATTCGGAAAATTTAATATTTAATTTAATATATTTGTTTAAAATCCTTATTTATAATATTTATAAATTTGAAGACTAAACTGGAAATCTCATTTCTAATTAATTTTTTATTTTTGCGTTCAGCTTCTAATTAAACTGAAAACAGCGCTTTTGACTCCCTGCACAATCCAATGTTTGTCTCCTCTTATGTAGGCATCCTTTATATTTTGATTATTTTCTAACCTTTTCCGTGTGAGATCGCCCCTCTCACTCTCTCTCTATTTCTCATTGGTTTAAAAAAGAAGAACCTCCATTTCACCGATTTTTTTTATTTATATTCAAAAAATAAATAAAATTTTAAAAATATATACAAATCTCGACAGTATTTTCAAAATTATCCAAACCGAATTTTTTTTTTTTTTTTTTTTTTTTTTTGCAGTTTCAACATCAATAACCGGAAATTATAACAGAAGTTTTAAACATTGTGTGCTATACTAGTAGGGATGTAATTTCCACCTTGGCAAGTGACAACGCTGCCAATTTTTTTTTAATAAAAAGGATGTAATTTTGTTGTGATTTTTAATTTTGGCGGACGAGTGGGGTGCTCTGTTTTTCCATTTTCCTTTTTTTCATTGCAGTTTCATGGGAAATAAAGTGAGATGCTGTCCAATTAAGGGAAATTAACAAAACTAAGCATGACCAAAAAAAAAAAAGAAGAAGAGAAAGACAAGGGGTTTAAGCACATTAATTCAGCTGTCTTTCTGGAGCCAATTTGACTTATACCAAGTTCTTCAGCTGCAAATGAATACTAGTATTGTGCCCGTGGGTTGCAACAGAAACATATTGTAAAATTTAACATTAATATTGAACAAAAGACAAATAATAAATAATAATAAAAGAAACAACAACCAATGACTTCTATAATTCAACAACCTTCCTTACATGTCAATACACAATTTTTTTCATAATTATTTACAACACAAATGAAAAATATATATTAAATTCGAAGCTGAATATGAACTAATAATTATTTTATTTTCTTCATTCAACACAGATGGTGAACAAAAAAAAATTATTTATTCAATTGATGATATCACAGAAATGTAATTTTCCTTACTATTTACACTAAGAAATAATAATAAAATCATTTGATCTACAACAAATAGATCAAATATTAATCATCTTCAATGCAATCCAATATTTTGAAAATAAACAAACAAAATATAAAAAGAAGACCTCTCTGATTCCTAATATGTGACAATTACATTTACCCAAACTAGCTCAAAAAATATATATTTTTTAAGTAAATCAATTATATCCATAAGCTTATATCGTAAGGATGAGAATGATTATGTTTTAGTTGTAACTGGCCATCTTTTAAGTCTGTAAATGTTGAAAATTCCTACTACATGCTACTAAGATCACCACCACAACAATTGAAATTATAACGGCAATGACGATTTCAGAACAAAGTTTTGCATCATCTGCTACTCTATTCATGAATGAAATTATTTCAAACGAAAGGTGTAGAATAAAAGTTGGTTATTGAGGCTAAAAGTTCAAAACAAACCTTAAGGTAAGTGTACCATCTTGTGACTTTTTGATGAGACCAGATGGAATTGACCCATTGAGTTGGTGGTCCGTTAATTGGAGGGCAGATATTAAATCCGAAATTTCATCTTTTAATTGTAGCTGTTGACGGATCGAACACCCAACATGCTTAATAATAAAATCGAGATTATATCAAATAATGGATGGCCTCACCACAAACACCTAAATTTAAAATGAATGGGATTATAATTTTCTTAAACAGGCCCGAGCAAAACTAACTTATTGTTCGGACCCAAAATTCCTATTTTAGTTTTCAGGCCCAAGAACGATTTAGTGTTTCGGCCCTAAAAGACCCAATTTAGTATATTTACCCCATGTCAACGGTCGAACCTACGTCTCCCAGGATCTAGTGCTTTCCAGAAAGACGGAGAAGCACCGGAGACCACATCTCCTCCCGTGAATCACTAGAAAACAGGTCATGAACCTTCTCGAATCTCGATCCCTACTTCAGCTCTCTATATAAATGCAGGTACTCATCACTCCTCCATCGTGGAAGAAATTCAAAGCACGCTCAAACAATACTTCAACAAAACTCAGTCCTCAGTAATCTACTGTAGTAAACTTAGTTTCCTTGCACAAAAATGGCTGTGGCATCTCCATGCGCTCTTGCGAGTCGACTCACCTCGCGTATCATGGCCCGGCCGATGGTGATCGCTCCGAGATGCTTCGGAAATGAAGTTCGTCTCAGGCCTATGTCTGCTGCTTCAGCAATGCCACAGAGGCATGAGGACTCGGCAGTGAGTCTGCAGGTCGATCGAAATTCGAATGGGAAAAAAAGTGGTAAGCAGGCCGTGCAGAGGCAGCCTCGCCGTGCTGCTCTTGACATCTCTCCTTTTGGTATGCTAATTTTCTCCCTTTTAATTGCTTTATTTTTAATTTTATGAATGATTTTTAAAGAGTAATTTGGGAGAAATAGTATAACCAACATTCATTTGGCCTCAATTGTGTTAATTACTAATTCTGAATTTATGAACAATGTTGCAGGGTTGATGGATCCGTACTCACCAATGAAGACAATGAGGCAAATGCTAGATTCAATGGACCGGCTATTTGAGGACACCATGGCATATCCTGGCACCGTGACTAGACGGTCTCAAAACAATGGAGGCCGCGGTGAAGTTCGGGCCCCATGGGACATCATGGAAGATGAAAATGAGGTGAAAATGCGGTTTGATATGCCGGGTCTGTCCAAAGAGGAGGTGAAGATATCAGTGCAAGATGACATGTTGGTGATAATGGGAGAGCATAAGAAGGAAGAAGGGAGCGGAGAGAATGGCGAGTGGTGGAAGAGAGGCGCAAGAACATATGACATGCAATTGCTTTTGCCAGATGAATGTGACAAGAGCAAGGTTGCGGCAGAATTCAGGAACGGGGTTTTGCTTGTGACAGTTCCTAAGGGGCGTGTCGAGCGCAAGGTTTTCGATGTTGAGATCAAGTAATTAGGTTTTTATAGATTAGACTATGTATATGTGCAGGCAGTGCAGCTGTGTTAAAGCTGAGGAGGTTTCGTTTTATATTTTCTTTGAGAAACTTGGCAGATGCTGCCAACTGGTTTGCTTTGCTGAGGTTTCATTTCAAAGTGATTGTGGTTTACCATTTGGTATGTAGTTCAATGCGATTTTGGTTAATTAGCCATCTAATTGAACTTTAAAAAAAAAAAGGTCGGAATTAGAACTGGGTGAATTGGTGAAAATCGGTCAAATAAAATTGGAAATTCCGATTTTTTTTTTTTTGGAAAGAAACTTGTTTTGTATTAATAAAAAATAATTTATTGAATAATTTTTTTAATTCCATAGATAAAACACTAAAAAGAAATCCACTTATATTATATATAATACAAATATTTAAAATTAAATCAATAGTTTGATAGATTCTTTATGCAAATAATTTAATTAGGCCGTAGATAGGGGTGTACAACGGGCGGGTCGGTGATATTTTATTAAAATTTGAATTCAATTCGATTATATCGGGTTAAAAAAATTATTTACTTGACCTACCCGTAATTCAACCCAATCCATCTATTTTTTTATATACGGGTTATGCGGGTTAGACGGGTTAAACGGGTTATAATTTTGATCGAAAATCTATTATATATCTTTTTATTATTTTTATTAAAACTAGGTACAAATAAAAGTGACAAACATAAATAAAATAGAAATAATTTAGCATATAACATCCATAACAAAAAAAATATATCCAAAATGTAACATCCTAAAAAAAAGGCAGCCACATATAATGAAGCACTATATATTAAAATGTTAAAATCATATGCGCCAATAAACACAATTATTTAAATATTTTAGTAAATAGCAACTTTTGGAAGTTTATTCAAAGATTGATAAAGAAAATTAAGATAACATAAGTCAAGTCAGTTAAGCATTTTTGCAAACAGTTCGTGTGCAACATATAGAATAAATAAATTCCAATGTACATGGCAGTATAAAAAATTAAATATCATACTATCAAACCTTACACATTGTTTTATTAATGAAAAGATTGGTAACCTCAATGCAAGAAAGACAAAAAAAAAAAAAATGTAGAAACATAGATTTGGGGTCGGGTCTGGGTATAAACGGGTTATTAAGAGCAAATTCATGACCCGACCCAAAGTAACGGGTCTAATAAAATCTAATCCGTACCTAACCCAGTAACATCTCAACCCGGTAAAATACGGGTCGGATCGGACGGGTCAGACGAATCGGGTGGATTGACAGTATTTTTGTACACCCCTAGCCGTAGAACTGGAATTGAGTGAAACGGTGAAAATCGATCAAAACGAATTGAAAATTCGGGTAAGCTTGGAAGAAAATTTGAATAACCGATTTTATAAAAATTAAGCATACTTAATTTGATATTCAAATTAAATATTAAAATCAAATACAATAAATCTTATAACAGTTTAAACCTTAAAAGACATAAAAACATAGAAATTCAAATTAAATATTAAAATCAAATATAATAAATCTTATAACAGTTTAACATCAAAAGATATAAAAACATAAAACATAAAAACATAGAAGTAAAAAAGCACTATCACATCAGAAATAATCCACTACCGTTTACATAGTACAAATATTTTAAATAATTAAATCAATAGTCTGATAGATTCTTTATGCATATAATTTACTATTCAAATCATGCAATTTATGCAAGAAAATTTATTTGATGTAAATTTACCGATATTTGCACAATGTAAATTTCTGGAAAATTTATCTGAATGTCAATTTATTTGAAGAGTGCAATCAGGAAAAGGTTTTGGTTAATATGCTATGGGTAGCTAAGAGGCCTCCGTGTTACGATTCGGATTTCGAGTTTTCAAAATTCTAACGGTCGATCCGAACCGTTCATCTTGTTCCCCATATTAATATGTGCTTGAAGACCAAATTTTATATTTTTCTGAATTTTTTTACTATTTATTAAGCCACTTTGAAAACCGCTGATCTAACGGTAGTTTCTGATTTTACTGTTGAGTTAAGCTACCGTTGGATTAGGGGTTTTCAAAGTGGCTTAATAAATAGTAAAAAAATTTAGAAAAATGTAAAATTTGGTCTCCAAGCACATATTAATATGGAGAACAAGATGAACTGTTCGGATCGACTGTTAGAATTTTAAAAACTCAAAATTCGAGCCGTAGCATGAAAACCTCTTAGCTACCCATAGCACCGTAGCCACGTCCATCAGGAAAATATGGATAAACTAGAGATGAACATTTGAACGCCTTACCATCTCAGCGGCTCAAATTTCAGGGAAATTAATACGAATCTTTGGATTATTGTCCCCGCAAGATCTCGCACGTTCTGGACAGAATTTGCTGCGCAGATCTCGTACGGCGACAGTACTTAAAAACATAAAAGCTGTCGGATAAACACTTGCACCATGGAAATATACAGAGATTTGAGCACATCCATCTCAAGTCTTAAAGCAAGTGGGCCAGTGGGGCCTGCCCCAAGCTGGGTCCTGGGATTCAGGATCAGATTTCGATATGTGTTTTTGTTTTCTACGAGACACATAATTAAAAAGAGTAGAACAATAGTCTTCTTATCTTCATCAAGTCTTGATAATCACGTAGTCAGAATTTTTATCACACAAAAAAATAAAATAATTAATCTTGTATATCTAGACATCGATTTAATGATTTGATATTAATACGTGAATTGTTTGATAATAAAAATTGATAAATTTAATATAGTGATTAATTACAGTCTTTCAATATTTTGATGTATTAAAAAAAGAATAAAAAGAAAAAGGAGAATAAAAACAAATCATAATGAATAATGAATGAAATGGAGATATCTGGGATCCTTAATAATGGAGAAAAAGAGAGAAAAGAAGAAGAAGAGTGTTTTGGACTGAGAGGTGAGTTTTCTACCTAATTCATTAAACCCCGATTTTTTTTAAAATATCCAAAAAAATAAATATTTTATTAAAAATAACTAGGTTCTGAGTGAAATTTTAAAAATACTCAGGCCGCAGATTTTTTCTGTGTTTTGGACTGAGAGGTGAGTTTTCTACCTAATTCATTAAACCCCGATTTTTTTAAAAATACCCAAAAAAATAAATATTTTATTAAAAATAACCAGGTTCTGAGTAAAATTTAAAAATACCAAGGCCGCAGATTTTTTTGCGCTCCGGAATTTTTATTCCGGAGTGCAGAAAAAATTTGCGCCCCGAAATTTTTATTTTTTTTATTTTTTATTCTGAGCGCAGATTTTTTCTGCGGCCTGGATTTTTTTTTTTTTTTTTTTAGAGTTTGGAGAAAAAAAATCCATGGTTTGAGATATGTATATGTATAATATGTATAATATATGTATCTATAATATAATATATGTATATGTATATGTATATGTATAATATATGCATATGTATATATATGTGTGTATATGTATAATATATGTATATATATATAATATATGTATAATATATATTACATATATAATACATATATTGTATTATACATATACATATATTATATATACATATACATATACATATATTATACATATATTATATTACATATACATATACATGGATTATACATATATTATATTACATATACATATATTATATTATATATACATATACATATACATATATTATACATATTATACATATACATATACCAAACCATGGATTTTTTTTCTCCAAACTCGAAAAATAATAATAATAATAATAATAATAATAATAATAATAATAATAATCCGGGCCGCAGAAAAAATCTGCGCTTGCGATAAAAAATTCTAAAAAAAAAAAAATTCGGGGCGCAAAAAAAATCTCTGCGGCCTTGGTATTTTTAAAATTTTACTCATAACCTAGTTATTTTTAATAAAATATTTATTTTTTTGGGTATTTTTAAAAAAATCGGCATTAAACCCGACAAGTGGTGTCCATTTCTTTTTGTAATATTTTGTATAAATATGGTTCATAAGGCTCCTTTTACAACTCCTTTTGTGGTTCATGTGTGCCAGTTTTAAAGGTGAGTTTTCTACCGAATTCATTAAACCCCGATTTTTTTAAAAATACCCAAAAATATAAATATTTTATTAAAAATAACCAGGTTCTGAGTAAAATTTTAAAAATACTAAGGCCGCAGATTTTTTTTGCGCTCCGGAATTTTTATTCCGGAGTGCAGAAAAAATTTGAGCCCCGAAATTTTTTTTTTAATTTTTTAACTTGAGCGCAGATTTTTTCTGCGGCCTGAATTTTTTTTTTTTTTTTTTTAGAGTTTGGAAAAAAAAAATCCATGGTTTGAGATATGTATATGTATAATATGTATAATATATGTAAACCCCGATTTTTTTAAAAATACCCAAAAAAATAAATATTTTATTAAAAATAACCAGGTTCTGAGTAAAATTTAAAAAATACTAAGGCCGCAGATTTTTTTTGCGCTCCGAAATTTTTATTCCGAAGTGCAGAAAAAATTTGCGCCTCGAAATTTTTTTTTTTAATTTTTTATCCTGAGCGCAGATTTTTTTCTTTTTTTTTTTTAGAGTTTGGAGAAAAAAAATCCATGGTTTGAGATATGTATTAAATTTCGGAGCGCAGAAAAAATTTGAGCCCCGAAATTTTTTTTTTTAATTTTTTATCCTGAGCGCAGATTTTTTCTGCGACCTGGATTTTTTTTTTTTTTTTTTTAGAGTTTGGAGAAAAAAAAATCCATGGTTTGAGATATGTATATGTATAATATGTATAATATATGTAAACCCCGATTTTTTTAAAAATACCCAAAAAAATAAATATTTTATTAAAAATAACCAGGTTCTGAGTAAAATTTTAAAAATACTCAGGCCGCAGATTTTTTCTGTGTTTTGGACTGAGAGGTGAGTTTTCTACCTAATTCATTAAACCCCGATTTTTTTAAAAATACCCAAAAAAATAAATATTTTATTAAAAATAACCAGGTTCTGAGTAAAATTTAAAAATACCAAGGCCGCAGATTTTTTTTGCGCTCCGGAATTTTTATTCCGGAGTGCAGAAAAAATTTGCACCCCGAAATTTTTATTTTTTTTATTTTTTATCCTGAGCGCAGATTTTTTCTGCGGCCTGGATTTTTTTGTTTTTTTTTTTAGAGTTTGGAGAAAAAAAATCCATGGTTTGAGATATGTATATGTATAATATGTATAATATATGTATCTATAATATAATATATGTATATGTATATGTATATGTATAATATATGCATATGTATATATATGTGTGTATATGTATAATATATGTATATATATATATATAATATATGTATAATATATATTACATATATTATACATATATTGTATTATACATATATAATATATGTATAATACAATATATGTATAATATATGTCATATATATTATACATATATTATATATACATATATATATATATACTAGTTAAGTGCCCGTGCGTTGCAACGGGGATTGAAATATTATTTTCAACACTTTTTTTTAATGTGACTAATTTTTAATTAGTTTTTTTTCATTATGTGTTCATCAATAATAAGCAAACGATAACCTTAGAGCTTAATACTATATTATTTGTGGAGATAATTAATTGTAAATATATTAGTCAGCATATACATTCAGAAATGGCAGCAAAAATACAACTGCTCCCCCTTTCTCTTCTAACCCCTGAAAATTCAAAATTTTAATGTCAATGTGCTTAAATCAGTTATGCCAAGCACAACAAGACAAAGAATGCACTAAACAACTTCATATAGGTTATACAATGGGCTTCTTTGTAAATTAAGTTAACATTTCCCACATTAGCAATTAGAACGAACAATTTTTGGTTGTATGGATAACTAATTAAGGAAAAAAAAACAAAACATGACTAAGATATCCCAGCTAATCCATACATTGTAATCAAATAAAAATATCAGGTAAGTTTAATCCACCTGTGAAGCCAATTAAGCAAAGAATCGAAGAGCCAAACCGCACAGTTCCAGTAGGGACCCGGACTCGATTATTGACCTGTTTTCTGTGATTTATACATACATATTAATCCAGGATTGACCTGATTACAATTTTCACTTTGAAAGTGATTCTTCAGATCAAATAGAAGCAAATAATTGAAGAAGAGAAATACAAAACATGATTGAAAATGAAGCTATAATCTACTCTCGTCAAAAAAAGATTGAAATTGAATTTTTCTTCTTTTTTTTTTCTGAACAAAGCAGCAAATCTACATGCTTTCTTATGTAGCATACACACAAGTCTCCTCCTGTACTAATTCATTAATTTTGGATAGGACCCTAGAAAGATCAGAAATCAGTGCAGTAACCCTATTAATATAACCCAAAATTCTTATTTCATACCTGATTAGGCAAAGAATGTGAAGCCATAAGTTTTATCTTCTTATTTGCCCTCTTGAAAAACAGATCGAGTTGTACTTGAACCGAGGCAAGCATATGCTACACCAGTATGTGTGGGGCTTGATTTCTTTTCTATTTAGGGGCTGTTTTGATCATATGCTACACCAATATGTGTGGGGCTTGATTTGTTTTCTATTTAGGGGCTGTTTTGATCATATGCTACACCAGTATGTGTGGGGCTTAATTTCAGTTACGTATGTAGCTGGTACAAGCATTGATTTCAAAAGCCTGGTTTGTAGCAAGTATCAGTAGTTTTGCAAAGGATGTGAAATATTAATGATCCTGAGGTAGTTCATTTGTTATCAATCACCAAGTACCTCAGATCATTAATATTGGTGTCATTTTCTCTTCTTTTTTTCTGAAATTTATAATTAGTAAATTTTCTGAGTCTGTACATCAAAAATATTGATCCATAGTACAGACCAATCTACGCTATGCATAGTTGTAAAAGATCAAAAGAGAAGTTACCTTGGAAAACAGTGTGTTGAGGCAGTGTACTTTTTGTTTCTATTCAACAGATGCATAATACTGGGTGATACCCTTGAGAGTAAGTCATCCATGAGATTTATCACATAGGCTCGTGGTAAGCAACTGTAACCGATTATATAATTCTCTGTTTGATCATAAAGTAAAATGAAGATAACTACAAATGAGAACACAAAAATCCAACATCCTTTTATAGGAGCAAGGAAGTAAGGTTAAGATTGGATATCTCTAATTAATGTTATCCTACCAACAAATTTAATTAATTTCTGAAAAGGAAAGAAAGTTCCTCTGAAGCTGCCAACTAACATTGTAAATAGTGAAGCCAACTTGTACAGTGCCATTTTATAAACCTCTGCCATTATATCATGAGAATCAGAACTGATTATGTAGGCACTGACACTAAAATGCTTGCTATTAGTCCATAGGAGGTTCTTCACTTGGCACTTCTTTTCACTTTTTGGGGTTGGATATGCGGCCTCACATCCTGAGTGAGAGCATCCTATCTGGTCAAAGTATGGATCACACTGCACATATGACAAATAAAATGCAAATGTTTTCTCAATTAGTCATAATAAGTGAAGTACAGAAATATATGAATAAAAAAAGAAATTTAGATTACCTCTTCAGTAACAACACCAGTCTGAACAAAATAGCACCATGCGTAAATTGGATAGCCTCCATCACATCCATCTCCACACATGAACCACAACCAGGCCACAAGATTATGCCTTGACAAAGATACATTCTACCAGAAGAGAATTTTGGTGTGAATGTCGATATAAAAGTAACTAATCAAGCCTAATTAATTTTGAAGTGCATACAATTGCAAGGTGTAATTGCCATGCCATGCCAAAAAAGTAATACAAAAATAATCTGACAGCGACTCCAAAACAACAAAAGCCCACCATGAGGCACAGTGGCCCTGATCATAAGAATATTATAAGCACTCTAATACCAAACATAGTACAAATGACAAAATCAAATCGCAACCATAAATATAAGAAACAAAACGGGATTTAACTTGGTCTTTTGAAGGCAGCACGGTAAATAGTTTGTTTTCACCACACGATTACATATCATACTAACAACAAAAGAGGGGCACATACATACTAACAATTACCCCTAACATAATCACTACTCTTAATTATAATATTAAGTTGTTTCTTCAGCTATTGTCCTTGACCACCTTCTTGACCACCTTCTTTCTTTTATAGTCAGCCGCCCTATGCATACGGCTCCTTAAGAGCAAGACGCTATCTTCTATTGGTTTTGAAGGATTTGCTTCAAAGCTTCTCTTCTTATCTTCTATTTCGCTCATGGTGAAAGACAATCCTTTCTCTTTCAAGAAGCCATCCATTCCACATTCCTACAACACAATATAAAGACACAATATAAAGACACGCTAAAAGTAAAATAGAGACAAAATCTTAGTATTGTAGGTATCATAGTATGGTACAGTACCCTCCAATCAGATTGAGGTATGCATTGACCAACGGTCCTTGTAATAAAAAATAGACCAAGAACTGGTCAGACTTGGATAATTTTCCAGTAATTTCAAAATGAAAATGAAGTCTTTGAAATAAAACTCTTAAGAGCTGAGAAAATAGTTATACTATTAAAATGTTTCAAGGTGGTCTTTCGCATATTCACAACCTGCACCGAGATCTTGTGCTCTAATATTCAAGTAAATAATTTTAATTTGTCAATCAAAGAGAACAAAAATTAAAGGTAGGTTGCACTTCAAATCATGTCTCTAGATTTATGGTACATATTACCTGAATATTACTCAACATGTTTTCCATGCTGCTCACTAAGCGATAAGGCCACCGTGGAATATTATTACGCCTGCACCAAACCCCGAGAGTTGACTGGCTCACTCTCAGTTCCTTGGCCGCTTCTTTCTTTGTTTTTTTAAACAATGGAGCGACCAATGCATATGATAACTCTTTCATTTTCCTCCTAAATATTATAAAAAATTTATAATATTAGAAGACAAGTGAGTTTAACAGATACTCTAACGGATAGTACAACATGGAACAGTGGTAATATATTATCAATAATGCAATTAAATAAATAAATAAAATAATAATATAATATTTCTTCTTAATTATTATTTTATAAAACATAAAGATCTTTTATAGTTAAAATAAGAAGTATTTAAGTTAGCATGTTTATTGCATAATGTTTAATATATTTAAGAAAGGTCCTTACATACATACTTACATATATATATATATATATATATTATATGAGTTAGGCTGGGGTGCTATGGATAGCATAGTGACCTCCCGTGCTACGGCTCCATATTCAAGTTTTCAAAATCCAAACGGTCGATCCGAACCGTTCATTGTTTAATCCATATTGAAATGTGCTTGGAGACCAAATTTTACATTTTTTGGAATTTTTTTACTATTTATTAAGCATTTTTGAAACCGCTGTTTTCTAGTGGTGCAGAATTTTAATAAAAACAGCGATTTTGAAACCATCTTAATAAATAGCAAAAAAATTCTAAAAAATGTAAAATTTGGTCTCCAAGCACATTTCAATATGGATTAAACAATGAACGGTTCGGATCGACCGTTTGGATTTTGAAAACTTGAATATGGAGCCGTAGCACGGGAGGTCACTATGCTATCCATAGCACCCCAGCCTAACTATATATTATATATATAGTAAAAAATAGATATATAACACTAAAGTTTATAATAGTTTTTTTCTTTTAAACTTGGTTCAATCACAACAGTGAAGAGAAATCTCAACAGCATACTAAAATTGGTATACAGTTTGATTAAGATTACAAAAAAATTAATATTGCATAATAATAGTTTTACAATTTGATCCACAGGTTTGAATCACAACAGCCAACAGAAAAATATCGAAAGAGAAAGAAAATTAAATACTAATGATGCTGAAAGAAAATAACTATATTACAATTTGGTCCCTAACAGTTCAAAGCTTGGTACCAGAGGCATTATTGGGCTGGTACCTACTGGTTCAGCCAACAACAAGAGAAACAGGCCAGCACAAAGGCAAGAGAAGAAACAAGTAAAGATAGAAACAATAATAGTAAAGATTACTAACGTTGACTTCTGCTCGGGAGCATTAACCGAAACATTAATGGGACCATTCACAGCAACATTCAAAAGCTGCGGGGCAGGATCGGGTGAATCCACCTATAGTAAGAAGCATAAAGGTGAAATTATGTTATTTTTTCTTGTAAAATGAAATGCATATCATAATGGGAAAAAAATTTACAATAATTTCAATACCCCATCCACGTCAATTGATTCTATAGCATCAACGGGACCATTGACAGCAACATTCAAAGGTTGCGGGGCAAGATAGAGCAAATCCACCTATAATAAGAAGCACAAAAGTGAAACTCTAAAAAATTTTCTTCTAAAAGAAAACACATTGCTAATGGTAAAAAGAAAATTCGAGAATAATTTCATTACCCCATCCGCACCAATTGATTCTTCTATATCGAGATCCAATCCACCAGGGACGTTGACGTCCAATCCCACCAAAGCACGGATGTTTTCTATTGCCTTGACGCGTGAGCTTAATTTCCAGATGGGTGCCATTATCGTCTGTACAGGGAGTAAAATGAAATAATAATCAGTTTTACGGTAAGGTGGTAAAATATGATTAAATTAGAAGGGACATTGCATCAGTTACAAAAAGTTACAAAAAGGTTGAAAGATCATTGCTGAATCAGTCAACAAAGAGTTTGAAAAACACTATTAGCAATATTTTACCACAAAAATCAGAACAGAAAGAAATTCACTATAAATTAATACAAGGGGAAAATTTCAACCATTTGAACCAAAACAGAAACAGCTGAATAGAGCTTGATTTGGTTGCGAATGAAGCAGAAACAGAAACAATGCTCAAAGGGACTTTTGTCCCTATAAACAAAATGCAGACTGCTTTTAACTCTTTAAGTACTTGCAATTAAGCTCCAGAATAAATAAAATCTATAAGGTGTCACATTACAAAAGGTAACCAAAAAATGCAAATTGCTTGTCCTTATATTAAAACTGCTTGAACCAGAAACTGAAAATCATATTAAAACTTCTGTCCTTATAAACAAAATGCAAACTGCTTTTAACTCTTTATGTACTTGCAATTAAGCTCCAGCATTATTGAAAATCTATAAAGTGTCACATTACAAAAGGTAACTAAAAAATAAATGATCTCATTAGCATACAAACATAACTGAGGCCTCCAAAATGTTATTATGCAGTATGGTACCAGTAACTGATGTCTCATGATTGATATGCCTCACGGGCAAGTACCAACTGCCAGTCCAGTAAGGAGCTAACAATACCAGAAGTTTTTCTTGGTTGTGACTAAATTTATATACTGTAGGAGTTTCATTAAGAGTGAATTATCAGCCTCTCAAGTATTGCAAACATTACAACTTTAGGCAAATGAAGTCTTTTTGTCCTTATATTTATTCCTTTACTGGTAAGAAAAACAGTGCTCAAAGGGACTTTGTATCAGTTGTGGTGATTGCTCATGTTCAATACACTGCTCAGACAATACATGAACATCAAACAATCAAAGCAAGCACCATGAATCGCTTAAAAATTATTTGATGCCTCTGTGGCTAAAAAATTGCCAAGAATGCCCTTCTGTCAAGAACTTGTAAATTAGGGAACATATATCCTGATTATGTCAAATCCAAGTTCACAGGTATGTAGAGGATTCCAAAACAAAAACAGAAAGAAATTCAATTAAAGCTTTTTTGATTAAATGTTTTTTTTTTATTATTGGAAACCAAAACAGAAAGAAATTCAATTAATACAATGGGAAAATTTGCAGCTACAAAAATCAGCGGGCAATAAAAACATGAAGTATGAAATGCAGGGACACTATCCTCTGCGGAGTTATTCCGTGCGGATCTTTTAATCTGGCCCGTTCGTTTCGGATCGGACAGATTGAGTAAGGGTTCACCAAATTTTGAGTTTTTTTAAAATTTGGGCAAGATCTGATCTGCTCCGTCCGATTCGAAACGAACGGACCAGATTAAAAGATCCGCACAGAAAAACTCCGCAGAGGATACTTTCCCCGAAATGCATTGCGAAGACCCTTAGTAAGTATCATAATCATAAGAGATCAAAGAGGTAAAAGGCCAATACCAGTTTTCTATTGGTATAAGGCAATACCGATTTTAACAAAGTGAAGTGATTAATGGATGAGGGATACGGTATTTATAGGGCTAATTTGGCGGGAACCGACAATGACACGTGCGTTCATTTGAATCTAGACAAATTACCATTTTTTGAAGTCATCGCAGGAGATCGACACGGCGCAGGCATCGTAGGGTTTAGGGTCTGATCGACACGGCGCAGGCATCACAGGCATCGCAGGCACTTGAGAACCTATCTAATCAACCTTTCGAGACGGCATCGCAGGAGATCGAGACGGCACCGCCAGCCTCCGTTTCCGATATTGCAAAAAGGGGATCGCTTTTCATTTGAATCGAACGGAGAAGAAGAATTGCTGAAAATAATGCAATGTAGACCCTCAGTTTTTCCCATGTAACGGAGAAGAAGCTGGACCTTATATGTGAGATGCGTATTTTATTTATATATATATATATATATTGTCTATTTGTTTTTACGAAAGGCCAACTTAGAAATTTGAAAGGTCACTGCCATGCCAACTCAACTTTGATCCTAGTCATTTCTGATTTTGCTTAAAAAATTATAATTAATTGGTTTTAAACTGAACCGAATTAGTTTGGACTAAACAGTTCGTTTTTTTCAGTTGAATGGTTCGGTTAGTCTTGATTTTTAAAACCGAATTATAACATTGGTTTGGTTTAGAAATCATCAAAACCGAAATAACCGAACTGACCGAACCTTTATAAATTATCAATTTTGTCCGGACCATCTCGATTTATTTGTAAATACCCCGATTTATTTCTTAATTAATTGCTTTAAATACTTTGGTTTAACATCACCATAATTCCGGTTTATTTCTTAATATACTCCGGTTTATTATAAATCAATTGCTTTAAATAAAAATATTAATATATTTCGGTTTGAACTGAATAAACCGAACAACCGAAATAAAACTTTGGTTCGGTTCAGTTCGTTTGCAATGCTAAATCGGTTCGGTTTGATTCTATTTTTGAAACCGAATTATAACTTCGATTTGCCTAGTTTGATTCGATTTCAACCAAACCAAACCGATGAACACCCCTGATGTCAACGAATTCGCATTCTCTCATATATGTCAATTTTTTCATTTTATATTTTCTTCGTTTGTATTATTTGTTTCATTTTATGTTTTGTTTTTCGTTTTGTTTTTTCATTCTATTTCGTTGTTTAATTTTATTTATGTTTTCGTTGTTTCTATTATTGGTTTATAGTTTTCATTCTGTTATATTTTGTTCTCTTTTGTTGTTTTGTTTTTTTTCTCATTCTGTATCGTTCCGTATTTTCTCATTTCATTTACTATCCCTATTCACTTATTGAAAGACAAATACGGATTTGTCAGGGGCAGAATTCAATTTTAAGTATATGAGAGCTAATTGAGTATACAACATATATTTTTTTTAAAAGAATCTCTATAACACAAGATTATAAGATTTTTCACTATTTAAATTCTTAAAAATAAAATAAATCATTAACATAAATATAAATGACATGTCTATGAAGTAAAACATAACATACTAATATTTCCTTTATTAAAATTTGGCCATGTGATTTAAAAAAAAAATCATATTCTACTTTCATACAAATTATACACAAAACATTAAATAGTTTCTTCTGTAATTCCATACACAAATTATTTTTGTTAAAAATTAATTTTTTATATAAAAAGTTAAAAATCGAAAATAATTCATGAATTTAACAATTTGTAAATAGTCAATAAATAAGAAGCAAACCTTGAAATCAAACCTCAATTTCAAGAAAAAAAATATGACGTCCTTCACATCAATTTTCCTCTTTACCTTTTTTATTGATGAACATGCATGTTCAAATTATAATTCAAATAAATTGTTCTGAGGAAACATGCATGTTCAAATGGGAAATAGCACCAAAATAATATCAATTTGAGGAAACACGCATGTTCAAATGATAATTCAAACTAATTGTTCTGAGGAAATATAAAGCAAATAGCACCACATGCTTACAAGCCACAACAGTAGCGCTAAGAAAAAAAGAAAGAAATAATACAAATACTGATGAACAATAATTAAAAAAAAAATAACGCTCCAGTATAGCAAGAACAGCAAGTGTTAGCACATCCGCTCGGCTGTTAGATTAAAAAAAAAAAAAACATAAGTTATTGAAAAATTTAGTTAAATATTTGAAGTTAACAATTTATGCTCAATATTTACCTCATTGTGCTCTTAGAACTTCTCGGTATACAACATTCTTAGTAAAAACTCCTTCAGATGCATTACTATTTCCACAAGGTTTTACAAGTACATGTGTTGTTTGCCGAGATACTCCTCTTGACAATGCCACATAGAGTTGACCGTGCGAAAATACAGGCTCAGGCAAGTAAACACCCACATTTGGTACAGTCTGCCCCTGTGCTTTGTTAATTGTCATAGCAAAACTCAAGCGGATTGGAAATTGCTTTCTCTTAAATCTGAATGGGAACAAATCCTCATCCGAGGGGCTTAAAGGAATTCTTGGAATAAAGATCCTTTTACCTGCATGCTGTCCAACTGCTATCTCCGCATCTATTGCATTATTCTGAAAACTACGACACACCAGTCTTGTACCGTTGCAGAGCCCATTTACAGGATCGAGGTTGCGCAATAAAATTACTGGGCACCCCACTTTCAACTTGAGCACATGAGGAGGCAACCCATTAGGAGTCAGTGAGTTCAAGAATTCAGAAGGATACGTACTATGGGTGTCATCCACGGCCGTGTCAAAACTGTGATAAATCTTCTCCTCACCGGGAAAACGGTCAATCATGCGCACATTTAATTCATCCACATGATCATTCTTTGTTGACAAAATTGCTCGAGAAGCGATATAATCTAAATTTAGTCCATTGAGATGTAAAGAAGGAAAGACAGCTTCTATGAGTTCATTTATGGACTGCTCATCATTTGTGTAACGAATTGCCATGTCATCCGGAATACGAATAAAATCATCCTCAAATGATGATTCAGTTCCATCACCTACGCGTAGTACGAATTGAGAGAACGATGGATCCAATCTAGCTCGCATGTTTTGTGTAAGCCTTCTTCTCTTTACGGATGACCACAACGGGGACATTGGGAGTGTTGAGTCGACAACCTCTGCCCTAGTTCCACGCCTGACCACAGGAAGAACCTGTCTAAAATCACCACCAAATACTACAATTTTTCCTCCGAATAGTTCATTGCATCCCGTTACATCTTGCAATGTTCTGTCAAGTGCCTCGATAGCTTGCCTATTCACCATGGATGCCTCATCCCATATGATCAAAGTAGTCCTCCGGAGTAGCTCTGCAGTCGCACTTTGTTTGCTGACTGTACAAACATATTTGCAATCGAGCTTGATGGGAATCTTAAATCGAGAGTGTGCCGTCCTCCCACCGGGCATATTATTAGCTGCTGCTCCAGAAGTGGCAGTAGCAAGTGCAATGAGCCGACGAGATCGAACAGTAGCTAACAATGCCTTATACAAATATGTTTTTCCCGTACCACCAGGCCCATCAATGAAAAAAACAGCTGGACTGTTGTTTCCAACATGCTCCATAATCTCCTCATAGGCAGATAGTTGGTCTTCATTAAGTGAATTAGATGCATGCAAATCATCTTCTGATACCTCTATACCATTCTCTTCATGTACTTCTCGAAAATCCCCACAACTATAATCGTTATTTGTAGAGATCTCAGGAAGACCATACATATCTAAACTTTTCCCCATAGTTTCGAGATATTCACCAACACTCTTGAGTGTCATATGTTGCACCATTTCCGATGAGCTATGGACTCGTCGATAGTCTTCCGACATGTCCATGTAATGTTTGTCCCACAACTCGCGGGTATTGGCTACCTCACAAAAAACTAAAATCGTTGCAAAAAGCCTTCTAAGAGCTGACGGGACTTTGAATGTTGCTGCCTCAAGAAAGCACTCAGATAGACTGTCATCCATTTCTATTAGACCTCTCGCCTGAGCTGATGCTCTGTATGATGGATGCACAACTCCATCGACTGTTTTAAGATATTCAAATGAAGTTGCTCCTCTTACATGGTTGAGAAGTATGCGCAAATAGTATCGGTCAGGATCTGTTGGAGGAGCATAAACAACTCTACTGACCTCACCTCCTTTTTTACGCGGTTTCCACATTTTACGGCTTTGGTCCCATGTAAAATACTCTGGGAACTCCCTGTACAGGTACTTCCTTGCCTCTGGGAAAGTCTTGTTAGCCTCAAAAAACTCTGTTAACATAGTTTTCTTTAGCTTATCCCTCTGGCAAACCTCCTCCAAATCATCGTTCTCGTTGTAACAAATGGATTGTTTACCAGAAACATGCAGCTGCAAAGATCTTACTGAAGGCTTGATCTCACTCAGGTGAAACCCGAAAATGCGCCATGCTGCCTCCGGTGGTGACACCCATCGAGCATCTTGAAACATTTTAATCTCATCGATGGACGCACTGGCTTCAGAAGACCCAACATGAACTTGCGTACGGTCATGACCCTTATAAATATACTTGAATAGATACTTCACAGCCCTGATACTCGAGCAAATCTCGATGTTAATGTGGCAATTGTAGCGCATTAGCAAATGTGGATTGTAAGGAGCTACCCATCTATTGTCAAGCTCACAACCTCGCACGTGCACTGTATGGCCATTGTCTCTTCTCCGATATACAGGGTAAGAGTCATTTCCTTGAACAGTTGTCTCATTAAATTGTCTAGGATAACGAAACCTACACCGACCATTTATCATGCATGGGCTTGTGTTTCTCAAAGGCCCACATGGTCCGTGCAACATGTGTTTAACAACCAGTTTGTGCAACTCAGGATACTTCCTTTGATCAGGGATCTCTGCAGACACCAGGTTGTCATATTGTTCTGGATTTCTGATCTTACAACCAGACTCCAAGATTATGAGAAAATGTGCATGAGGTAACCCTCGTTTCTGAAACTCAATGACATACACGTGCGCAGCGACATCTCCAAAAAAATTACCTTTAAAGATAAATTTCTTCAAATCCTCCATTTTTGCCCGAAATACACGGGCTGTTAAGTCAGGGCGATCTTGTGCTGTTTGTCCAGGCAATAACTCAGCACGTATCTCATCCCATTCCGGATTGCACGTCATGGTCAAAAAGATATCAGGCTTTCCGTATCTCTGTACCAATGCCATAGCATCTAAGTACCTTCTCTGCATATCTCTAGGACCACCTATGAATGAAGGAGGCAACACAATAAGCTTGCCAACTCGAGAACATCGCACCTCCCCTGCATTTATACTATCCACAATCCCTTGGTATAGGTCTGCGCGTATCTTGGGCTGTTCGTTTCTTAGGTAATCCAAACGACATGACTCTATCTTTATGTACATGTCTACCAAAAATTGTTGAAATAACCTTCCTCCCACAAGGATCAAATTTTTTTGAGATCGTATTTGCAACTTGTAGCAGTAATACTCTCTTGCTGAGACAACTTTCCTTCTTTTGGAATCACGACATTCTATAATAAAAAGAAAGACCATATTAGTTTTTTAGAAAAAAAAAATAATCTAATTATTAATTACTTGATCATTTAAATAAAAATGCGAAGCAAAGCGTACCTCCATCTTCTTCAAATTGAGTCATTTCTATCGTTGAAGTGGTACTCACAGATTGTCCAACCATTGGAATTTCTTTATGCCAGCCAGGCTCACCATTGGGATGTAACAACGGATATCCTAATGGATCATAGCATCCATGATAGCACTGAACTCTCGTAGGACAATTATTTTTATCGTACACTATTATGCTTCTCTTGTACGATGTTTGATCTCCATTTCCCTCGACCCAGACAGCACCAACTTGAGATGCGGTTGGCTTATTATGTGTTCTTTGATCAAGTTCCCTAACGGATGCATTTAGTGTTATTCGATAATTATCGAGCGTCGGTATGTCTCTCAGCATCTTAAATGTTTGTGCATATGGATTATTTGATAGAACACCCATCAGTATCTGAACAATGCTCCTATCAAGATTTGGTGTTCTATCCATCCGTTGATCTAATTCTCTATCGGTATCATAAAAGTAAAGCTGCAAGTATTTTGGTTCATTTTGAGAAACCAATTGATCTAAGAAATGGTAAATCTGGCCGTGAGCACGAAATGTGTACACACCATCTCTCATGTTGGCCAAATTCTTATCTACCGTCGCTCCCAACGATGTGAACGAAAAATGAGAATTGTAACACCATATGAAATGTCGGAAAGACACACCATCGGGCTCTTCAGTTGTAAATAGACGATACAACTCATCAGGAACTTCATTCGGGGCGAGTGATATCTTACCATTCATGCAACAAAAGGTAGGAAATTCGTACTGGAATCGCTTAGCTTTACAGAACTTGCAATCTCGTTGCTTCTGCAGAATGTTGGGTGAGGGAGGCAAGCCATGATATACAAAATCAAACGGGTCATTATTTTTGCTTTCATTTCTGGTAGATGCTACTGTCATTGTTGGGTTTAAGATAGTTTCCCCATCTTCAAATAAACCTACAATAACAATAACGCTCATATTATCCTTATATAAATTATGTGGTTCTATGGAGATAGATGATAAACTTTTAGGATTTGCAAAAAAATTAATTTTATTACCGTCAATCTCCACCCAAGACTCTTCTGATGGAAAGATGATGACATCGTCACTTTCATCTAAACCTTCAACTTCATCTGTTAAAATAAAGGAGAGAAATCATAATTTGTGTAATAAAAATAAACATTACTATTTGTTATGATGCTATAAATAAAATCACAACAAAAGAAAACATTTACCTTCAAGAATCTGTTCGTGTGAATGTCCATTAGTTATCTGAGTTTCCATTTCTATATCATGCACTGTAGTCTTCTTTCTCTGATGTATTTCATTGATAGATGCATTTCCAGCCTCGATATGAGATGATCCATTCTCAATTGAAGTGTTATTGCATGTGTAGAGTTCATCTGCTGCCATGCTACTGGTCAACCCATAAATTCGCTTGTTATTGTACTCTCGCATCATCTCCTTTTGTCTCTCTTTACTTGTGTAATCCATGCTTGCATATCTTTTCTTGTTATATAAACGCTTGCATTCTTTAGAAGAGCTAGATGTCATTCTCTTCTCAATTATGACTGTTCAATGATATTAGAAAAATATGACATTAAAGTAGAAAAATATGACTCTTCTCAATTGTTGTATTTTGTATTATAATAAATTGTTTCTTTGCAATAGAATTTGAAACCTATTAAAGTAGAAAAGAAAAGAAATGATTTTTTATGTATATTAAAAATAAAAAATAGATAGCATTAATGAAGTTGAAGTCTTGTGAGACATTGTAGTGATATATAAGAGGAGAGGATTGTGAATGTGATGTCGTTTTATAGAATTATAGAATTAATGGATTAATGGAATGGAAAGGATGCTCCCTTTAATTACTTTTCGTAATTAATTAAGTGATACTGATGGATCATATGCATTTAAGCTTCTTAAATGACATACATAGAAGTAAGGTGTGGATGGAAATTATGGTAAGTAAGAGATTATAAATAAATGAATTATTTTTTATTTCCACATATATATAATACAAGTAGTATAGAACATATATAACATTGATTACTGAGAGGTTGACGTGGCAAGAACATATATGTAATATATAATATAATATAAATATTGCTTTTAACTTAAGGATTGATGGACGGATACATCTGATGCTGATTGCAATGCCTAAATAAATAAAAGCTGAACGGAAGTATAAAATATATTGAGCATTTGTTGGAATAGCGCTTGTAATACTTGGTCCAATGGTTGGTAATTTTGATACTCAATTGGACATCCCAGGTTCGAGGCTCGCGGATGGAAGGACAAACCAACAGGGCTTATACAGAGATCATCTATTGTTTTTTATTCGGAAAAGGACAATCTATTGTGACATTTTTGTAAAAAGATTTTTAGTTGCACTTTAGAAGTTTATTTTTTCTCTTATTCATCATTCAATTTTCTACTTTAATATGTTTCTTAAATAAATTTTAGTGGGCAAATTATTTACTATTTAATATGAAAAACAAATGTTATAACCAAATCGGAAATCAGTGATACATTGGAGGCAATTATGTAGTTTGCTGGCAGAGGTATATAATCAAGAAGTCATGGATCATATCTCGTTACAAGAAAAGCTTGTAAATTAATAAAATTAAAATTAAAATAAAATCCAACACAAACAATCAGAAATTTCTCAAACATTTGACTGCGCCATAGATAAATATTTAATTTAACTGCGCTATAGATCAATAAATTTCTCAACATAAAATTACAATATAGTCATCATTTATAGATAAAGAAATTTCTCAAACATTTGACTGCGCCATAGATCAATATTTAATTTAACTGCGCCATAGAACAATAAATTTCTCAGAAAAATACAATATAGTCATCATTTATAGATAATTAGCATTAAACATTAAACAACGATAAATTTAATCCAAATAAGCATTAAACAGTAAACTAAAATAGTATAACAGATCTTAAAATATCAATAAAAAATAAATTTACAAGAAGCAATCACAAATTTAAATTCTATGGCTTCTTCGGTTTTGCATATCTTCCCACAATGCATTTTTTTTTTTTTTTTGAGAAAAAATAAGGATCATGCCCTCATTTTATTAAACAACAGGGTTCCATGAGATTATATCCCAGTTTTTTTTTTTTAAATAAAGATACAAGTCGCTCAAGTAAGTTTGAGCTTGCAAAAATAAGAAAACTTGAAAGAAACTACAAAACAGGAAAATAGGAGCTGTTTACCAGTAACAGTAAAATCTAAAAAAAGAACATCAGTAAATAGGTACATAGACATACACACAGGATGCAAAAATCTGAATATAGAATAAGATTTTATGCACTCACCAATGCCAAAAATGCCAAAAATCAGTAAATAAGTACATAGACATACACACAGAATGCCAAGATTTTATGCACTCACCAATTTTTCTATCTAACTTGCCTCAAATGTAATATAAATATGAGTTCAATAAATAGAAACATTAAAGAAACCATTCATATCCATAATATAATATGAGTTCAAACATTGAAATTAAATACAAAACATTACCAACCAAACAGGAACAAAGTACATAACAGGAACAAACCATAACATAATATATATATAATATAAACACAACAAAGCATAACAGGTAGTAGACACAATAAGGCATAACAGGTAGCATAACAGGTAGTAGTCACAACCATAATAACAAAACTAACAAAAATGGCAACATCAAAGACAACCATAATATCAATATCCCAAACCCCAAACATCCTTTTACTCCATCCTTGCATAATTAAAGAGGTACGTTAATTCTGTGCAAATTAAAGAAAACTCTAATCAGAAATATTAGTGATTTATTAAAGATAACAACATTCTAATTGTTTTTTAAACTTACAATTACCTATGTGTCAAGGCCAAGGCTTCCGGCATGATTGGATCAAAAGTAACACTGGAAATATCTGTGGCTTGCAGATAATTAACTGCAAATAAATCGATATTTAACATACGTTTATACGTTATTAAGAGAGGAATACTGAAAAATGAAAGGAGGACAGAGATAAATGTCGTACGTGGTGTATGAACAATTACTTTCACCCGAGTGACAAAGATAACAGACTTGTCATGACATGCACGAACAAGCCTCACATGATTGGTCAAAGGTAAGCCCATTAGAACTAAAGCAATCACATTGCATCTGGAAAATTAAAGGAGTTGAACAAATGCAACGAATAGAAGCACAAAGTTAGTGGAAAATCATCGATATCCTATAACTTTTATAAGTAACACTGTAAATCTGACTCACGTCCAGTCCAGTAGATAAATCTCAAGGGCAGGTACCCGATTAAGGTATTCCACTTTATGCCCATAGCAGACTCGACCCACTACATCTAAAGGAAGGAAACAGAAACTGTAAGGTGTCCACTAAAATTAAGAAAGATTTTTTGAAAACACTAACAGCTCCTAAATAATAACTATTTGTACAGAAATTAATTACCTATGAGATGATTGCCGTGTTGGATCCCGTAAATTGTTTCAATGGATGGCACCATGGGGTAAAGAGGAAAATTACATAGGCTTTGAGGAAGAGGAAGGATAGTGCTATCTTTGTCAAAAACAATTTGAAAATCTCGGTCCACTATTTTACATTTAGCAAAAGTAATATACTTTTCATATGCCGGTTCGACTTTGAAATCCTTCAGACAAATCAAATGGCCAACTTGAACTCGGTTTTCTACGTACGATTTCATCTCATCCGGAACTTTGGCCAATATTTTTGCTCTCTAAAAGAACCAAATGTTAAAAGATACAACACGGATATTGAGACAATAACAACATGTAGGAAATAGTATATCTAAATACGATAAATTGAAAGAATAATACGATTCTTACATCATTATCTAGAAGAACCAAGTAAAGTTTGTTTTTACGGCGAGTCTTCTAGATGAAGTGCACTCGCACGACATTCATATCCCACCAGTAGTAGTTTAGAGGCTCCAGTTTAGCAAATTTTTCAACCGTTAAAAAACCCATTGCTTGACTGCCATAAGGAAACTCTTATATTTATATGAAAAGGTCATCACCTTATGTTTATTTACAAATCTGTTGACTGTATCCATACTCTTTGATGAAAAGGCCATCATTTATCATTTAAAACAGTAAAACAAAAGGCAGATATCAATATGCAGAGAAAAATTTTAAAAATTAAATTGTGAGAAAATAGATATCTTCTATGTGGAAAAACAGTAAAACCAATCCGAGAGCTATCAACTCATGGTGTTCTCATGAACCCTTTTTTAAACAGAATTGAGCATGAAATAGACAGAATAGAAGAGTTGTACAACATGTCATATGAACTGACTTAAAGGACCCTATAATAAGAGATATGGAGAACTATATGAATAGTAGTGAGAAATAGATATATAAGTGATAGTAAGAAATAGATATATCAGTATAGATCACTGCTTTATCAAAAGCTAAATTTTATTTTATTTAAATTGTCAAAAAAATAAAAATTGAAGATATATCAGTATAGATCACTGCTTTGACGAAAGCCAAAGCAACTGTTCCCTAATACAAAGAGATATAATGATTGAGAATAAATGTGGTTGTTCCAAGGAAGTGTATGGAGATGATTTCAAAAATTGAAGATAATTAAGCCAACAATAGATGATAACAAACATGAAAGCTCCCAAGAAGACTTATTTCAAAAGCATTAATTGTCCTATTCTGATAAATGCATAGTTCAATAGAAGTATGCCAAAAAAAAAATAAAAAAAAAACATACCACAGAGTAGAAGTTGACAAATCAGATGGTACGCCTTATCTGCAACTTTCAAATTCACCTAGTCAAAGTTTCAAAAAAAAAAAATCAGTTTCATCAGTCATAATTTTTCCTTTTAGATTACCAAAATTGTAAGGTTCTAAATGTAAAATTTGATAAATGACAATTTTGAAGTTCCAGTTTTGAACCTTGGTTTGAGTTTCAAATGTTGCATATAGATTTGCTTAAGAATGCAGCCCTGAATAATAATAATAATAATAATAATAATACCAAAAAATAATGAATGAGGCCATGGTACCATGCATAGCGCGGATTGGTCTGTACTATGGATCAACATCTCTTTGAAAGTTTTTGCAGAAATGGAATCCAGGACATGAAATAGTACGGTTTGTCTGTTTTTTTTGGATTAAATTTGTACAACTCTTTTGGTTTACTCAAATTTATTTACACGCTGAAAACAAAAAAATAGGTTGAAGCAGAAGTAAAGAGATTGGATCAGCTAAAATCATCCAAAATGAAGGAGCTATATAGTTTGGACAAAAAGAATAGAGGTGGAGGAAATATGCAAAAAAATCACATATGGAGTTATAGTCCCCTTGATCAATTATATCATGACATTTATAGTTATTGACCAATTTATAGTATTACTTTATGTTTATTTACACAATCTGTCTGTTGTGAAAATGTGAAAAAATAGTAAAACTTTGTGTTGACTCTAAATGCATCCTTTAAGGTAAGATCAATATTCAATATGCAGGGAAAATTTATAAAAAAAAAAAATGTGACAACATAGAAATTGTGAAACTGAAAGGATGCATTTCATGATGGACTATCAATCCGAGAACTTGTGACTGAAATTGTGAAACTGAAAGGATGCTTGACTGCCTACTTAAACTTAAACCAATCCGAGAGCTATCAGCTGAGGGTGTTCTCAAAAACAGTAAAAAAGACAAAAATATAAAGAAAAAGAAAAAAGTACCTCAGCAGAGACGAAAAACATCAAAAACATCAAACCTAAGTTCAATTCTAGGGTACCAGTTCATCGAAAACATCAAAAAATCTTTCTCAAGTAAAGAAGAATTTAATCCCATGACAAACAAATATAAAATATAAAATTAACTATAAATAGGGGTATAAACGGAACGAATACAGAGCGGATAATGCTCTTGAGATTTGGATATGAAAAAGATGCCATAATTGAAGACCTCAAGAGCAACAAAACATGTGCAATCTTACCAGGCACTAACAGAGCGAAAAAGCAGTTTTCTGGTTTATCCTTTTGCCCTTTCTAATCACCTGAATTTTACTTTCCTAAAACAAGGGTACCCTTAAAAAAATACAGCACCCTACAGCCTTAGAATCATCCAAATAATACCCTAAACATGAAAAAATTATACAAAACAGTGGAGAAAATACACAATGTCAATGCACTGTTTAAAACACACATTGGCCAGCCTAGTGTACCCCAGAAAAAGCCACAACATGAGGGGAGAAATCATAGGACAACACTAACAATTAGTGAATTTAATGATTCAACTAAGTTTGGAGGGTATTTTTCATCCTCATGTCAGAGTCTAGTACAAAAGACCTTATGCATTTTATTATATTTTTTTTGTGTTGTTCAAAAACTCAGTAACTAAGAGAGAGAAAGTTTAGTGATACTGATTTTTGGGTCACAGCTCAACTAAAACAACAAGCTTGAAAAATTGTATTGAATGAACAATTTGCATGTCCATCAGTCCCTGTCTGGCCTTCCTATTTGAAGGCCGATTATTTCTCTTTGTTGTTGGTACCGAACAAGCAACGCTTTCTGCCAGCAAGTATATATCCTCTATTCTTAGAATCTTTGTTGGTACATGAGAGTTATGGTGGTGGAGATCAACTTAAATGGCAAATGAGTGAGGTTGCATACTATGCATAGCGCATATTGGTCCGTACTATGGATCAATATCTTCATTTAGGAGTCCAAACAATCAATCTGGATCATTTAACATGATCTCCATATGAAAATGTACTTGTAGATCAAATATTATATTTTTTAGAATTGTTTACATTTTTTTAGATAGGTAGGTAATTATTTGATATGAAGATTCTTAGACCATTCAAAAGTGGTGATTTTCTACCTATCCAGAAAAATAGTAAACAATGGAAAATTTAGACTGCATGTACATTTTCCTATGGAAATCACTTTAAATGGTTCAGATCGACTATTTGAACATTGAAGATGAAATTATTGATCCGTAGCGCATACCAATCTGTGCTATGCATAGTAACATAGCCTCATCCATGACAAATTATGAATGAATTTCACCAACTGAGAGGGAATACTTAATTTATGATAGTACCCTCGTACAGTATATTGGTGTTGCACTTGGTTTAGAGTATATTGATACTCCACTTGGTTTTATGACTTCGTATAACATATTGTGAATATCCCACTTATTTTAAGACTTACAATACCCAATTATGGGGTAGATAGTGTGAAAAACGAATAATATTTTTGCATAACCATCTAGGTAGGATAGAAAATCCACTATACCCTTTACTGAGACCTCACTGCTATGGACTTGTAGCTACTTCTTTAAAAACACATAAGAGTTTTCCATCAACAAATACAAAATTTTAGATCCGACAGTTCTTTCTTATTCTATTATTTAATTTTAGACAACACATACCTTTGATTCCACAACATCACCATAAGCTGCAAGCTCCTTTGCTACTGATGTTAACTGGGCACTTGCACAAGACTTGAGGCCTAGAAGAACGGTTTTTAGATGTTGTGCCAATATCTACAAAATGGGTATAAAAGAAAGTATTATTCATAAAGTCAGTGACCCTTTTGTACATGCAACAGACTGAAACATTATAATACGGAAGAAAATTATACCTCTTAGTCTTTCATTTATGTAAGAAAATTATATCTTTTAGTCTTTCATTTATGTATTACTAAAGATTATAGACTAAAGAAGGTGTAGTTGTAGTAGTTGCCACTTACTAAAGAGACATTAGTTGTAGTGTATGCAAGGGTTTACAGTAGAGGATGTAAAAAATTGTGTTAGCATTAGTCTTTGGCAAACTATTTAGATACTCAAAAAGTGCAATCTACACCTTAAATTTACTTACACCAATGTTTAACCGTGCACTGAAAAACCAATATAGAAGGTAAAATTTTCACAGATACTAAAAGAGGCAATGCCCCGAATCAAGTGGCAACAGAAAGCAGGAGATCCATTAGTTAGAATTTCAACAAGAAAACTATGAATATGCATCTTACTGCTTTTCAATAAAATACTACACATAGGGCTATACTACTGACTGAATCCACAAAGCCCGACAAAGTTTTCACCATGAGCAAGTGAGGTATAATTTTTTTTTTTTTTTTTTATAAAAAAAGAGAGAGGCATTGGTTGTAGTGTATGCAAGGGTATAAATAATTATGTTTTTAGATGATTTGTATTTGTATGTACTGCACCAGCCACTGTACCAGTACCACTGTACCAGCCACTGTACCAGTACCAGCAATATATCATGTCCCCAAATACCCTTGTACCTTACAACTCTGATGTAACCCTTCTATACTATCAATTTTTTAAATTCACTAATTGTTACTGTTATCCTATGGTTTTCCTTTTAAAAAGAAGAAACTATTAAAGAATCTACTATTTTACAATGTAAAGTATATGTGTAAAGACTATATAAATTTATGGTGTAAATTGCGTTTTTTGAGTATTATTGGGCCTTTGCAACAGTAAATACAATGCTTTTTCACCAAAAAAAATGCACAACAAAGTACCAGAATAATTTTCAAAAGAAAATTTAACATCATTTTTTTTAAATCAAGATTTAAATCATGCTTCAACAATCAACAATTCATAAAAAGAAGTACTATAACCTTGTCTAACCCACAATTTGTTTTCCATTTAGTATTTTTACCCATACCAGCCTTGACTGGTTCCATTACCTAAAGGCGATGGCACTCCCTGAGCTCCAGTTGTCTTGCCCTTCAATGTGTCTTCACTCCCAGCAAAATCTGATATGGATGATAATTAAAGCTATTGCCTAATTATAATTATATTCAAACTGTAAATAATTAGTGTCACAATGACTTGTATGTACTGTAATTTTAGCATTAAAACTCACAGGTATGTACCCTAAACACAAACCCTAAACACAGACCTGTGATGTACACCAATGACTTGTATGTATTGCAAACACCACACCAATGACTTGTATGTACTAATACAAACCCTAAATATCACAGGTATGTACCCTAAACACAAACCCAAAAACTAACAAATTCATTTAGAAACTTTCTTCTTCCTCTCTTTATCTCTCTCTCTATGCATCTCTGTCTCTGATTTCATTTCAGAATACAAATTCACTTACCAGTACAGTGGTAAAATCAGGTATGTGTGTGATTTGAGATTTCAGAATACAAGTTTAGGAAAGGGTAAAATCAGGTCTGCCATTTGAGATTAACGAATTTGATTGATATATATAGATAGAAGAGTCGGTTGAATTTGAACTTGCAATGGCGGGATAATTACCTGTCAAATCCATTGAGAGATCGAAGAACCGATGTCGTCCCAATTTGAATTTGCGCGGAATCTTTCTTCTTTTCAATTTGAATTTGCGCGGCTCAGAACTTCTTTTCAGGGGAGAGATCGAAGAACCAGCGCGAGGCTATTTTGTTCGTTTCAGAGCGGAGATCGAAGAACCAGAAGAAAATTAAGGTCTAGGGTTCGGCGATGTTTTATCCTCTTTTGTGGCGTCGCTGGAAAGGAGAAAGGGGCAACAGGAAAACGCGTGGAGATAGAGAAATGAGAAAACGCGTGGAAAAAAAGAGAGAAAAAGGAGATTCCGTGATACATTTTCTGTGTGGCATTGCATGTAGCATGGGTGGAACTCACTAAATATAGACTTCTACACGTTTGACATATGAAACCATTATATAAAATCGAAATTAGTGATTAATGGCTGTGATTGAGATGTATTTTTGATGAGGGGCTGAGATTCATAGAATGAACGGCTCAGATCCTCTCTGGACAAATAGAGGTTTGGGTCCCAAAAAATCCAACGTGATATTAGTAGTAAGGATATTATATATATATATTATATTACATATACATATACATATATTATACATATATTATATGAGGAGGGATCAAATGACACCATTTTTTGGTGACATGGAATAACACCGTCCATTTTCAAAGTCCAAACAGTCGATCCAAACCGTTCAACTTGATGGATATGTTAAAATGTGCTTACAGATCAAATTTTACATTTTTCTGAATTTTTTTTGGTTTATTTAGAGGGGTTCAAAAATTCAACGATCTGAATATAGCGATTTTGTTAAATACTTAATAAATAGTAAAAAATTTCAGAAAAATGTAAAATTTGATTTCCAAGTTACTCTTAATATATTCATCATATTGAACGGTTTTGATCGACTATTTGGATTTTGAAATTTCAAAAATGGACATTGTCACACCATGTCACCAAAATAGTGGTATAATCCGATCCCTCCTCATATTATATTACATATACATATATTATATTATATATACATATACATATACATATACATATACATATACATATACATATACATATACATATACATATACATATACATATATTATACATATTATACATATACATATACCAAACCATGGATTTTTTTTCTCCAAACTCTAAACAAAAAAAAAAAAATAATAATAATAATCCGGGCTGCAGAAAAAATCTGCGCTTGGGATAAAAAATTCTAAAAAAAAAAAAATTTCGGGGCGCAAAAAAAATCTGCGGTCTTGATATTTTTAAAATTTTACTCAGAACCTGGTTATTTTTAATAAAATATTTATTTTTTTGGGTATTTAAAAAAAAATCGGCATTAAACCCAACAAGTGGTGTCCATTTCTTTTTGTAATATTTTGTATAAATATGGTTCATAAGGCTCCTTTTACAACTCCTTTCGTGGTTCATGTGTGCCAGTTTTAAACAAATTGTCTATTCATCTTCCTCATTTTTGGAAAACAACAAAAAATGAAAAGAACATAAAAACTAAAAGGAAAAACGGCGAAAGAGAAGAACTTAGATCCTTCTAAAGAAATATTTATCCAAATCAGGGGTAGGCAGAGGCCAAGTCAGAGGTAGGCAAAATTTCGATTCAAACCATGCACGGTATTAGTAGCGTTTTTTTAAATCTAGGGTAGGCACTGCGTTGCTGTGGTTCCGCCTCTAAGTCTTGATGAACTCAAGTCTAAAATTCATCAAATAAATTTCAATAATAAATATGAACTGTTGAAATCTACATATTTTACAAGTTATGCGTTTATATTTGAAAATTTTAAAAATTCCAGTTAATTAAGTATAAAGTCAATTGATCAAAAAATGAATGCATTAAAATTAATTTATTAACATTCTAATTTTGACCGCTTGAGTTTATACTGATTAATTCGAATGTTTAAAATTTTCACATATAGATGCATCACTCGTAAGATAGGTGGGTTACAATAGTTTGGATTCATAATTTGAAGCCAATTTGACGGATTTAAACTGATAGTTCACCAAGGGACTTGGTGAACTTAAAAACACCCTAGCGGTTCAAAACTTGCATCACTATTTGTG
This sequence comes from Carex pumila, assembly GCA_033356055.1. Lineage (NCBI taxonomy): Eukaryota > Viridiplantae > Streptophyta > Magnoliopsida > Poales > Cyperaceae > Carex > Carex pumila. The sequence goes on along the minus strand of JARJHM010000383.1, from coordinate 166,679 downwards.
CTAAGTGTCTGAACAACACAAATTATAATTCTAGAAAAAAAAAAAGGATTGATGCACACAAATTCACAAATTGATGTCTAGCCAAATTGATGAGTAAGTTAAGCTCCAACTTGAACTCGTTAATTATGAATAGAGCTAGTGGCGAGCTGGCTCGTTAACAGCCCGATTCAGTAACAAGTGAGTCAGATGCGAGTCACGATCGAACTACGAGCTACAAACTTTTTTACCACCCCTACCGACGTATACTATTTGGGATAGCGCAGGGTAGGACTGTAAATGAGTCGAGTTTGAGCGAGTTATCTTCAACTCGAACTCGGCTCGTTTAATAAACGAGCGAGCCAACTCGAGTTGAGGTGATAATAACGAGTTGTAGAGCCAACTCGAACTCAGCTCGTTATCGACTTGAGTTGGCTCACAACTCGTTTATAACTCGTTTAACTAGTAATAGTGTTACAACACAAGTTCAAACATATTTTACACGAATCTCAAAGCACAAATAATAGTCTAGAGATTCGGGTTTGATTATTTTGAGATTTATTGTGACCAATACTATATAACTTTATGTAACTCGAGTTATAAATGAGCGAGTTGGGGCCAACTTGAACTCAGCTCATTTATTAAACGAGTTAGCCAACTCGAGTTGTAAATGAGCCGAGTTAAACGAGCTATAAATGAGCGAGTTACGAGTTCAAGCTTTTTTGCCCAGCCCTAGCGCAGGGGCATTATTATCTGTGCTTTGAAATTCATGCATAACGTTTTTGAGATTTTGAAGAAAAACACTCAAAGTTTGAGATATCTCAGAGGATGTGAATTTGGCGCGGTGTGTGTCTTTTCTCTGAAGTCCCTGTATTTCTAACATAATATTTATGTTTAGATCACACGGTCGTTCAATCAGCATCCGTATTACTATTAAAGCGGCCCATACGTTACACGTCGGACGGGATTGTCAGTTTATTTGAAATATAATTCGTCAGTTTTAATAATTTAATCAATTTACATGGTTCCAAAATTAATACTAAACCATCTAGAAAATATACAACAAACTATACATCCATTACTAGGGATTATGCTATGTAAAAAAAGTATTTGTACTTTTCAAATTAATTTAACATATTTTTTTTACCGTATCTAGAGTAAACGGTTAGTTTTGACCTTCGACCCGGAACTAATAAAAACAAAATCTAAGATGCATATAACAAGTACTTAATGCTTTACTAAAAATGTTACACTGGGTAAAAAAAAAAAATTATTCAAAATTAATCACTTAAAGTGGGTCCATTAATAGAAAACTTATGATGCATACAACAAATTGGAGAAGATTTTCAAGATATTATGATAAATATATATTTATAATTTGGGTAAATTTCGCCAGAGGTCACTAAACTTTGTTATTTGTCACGAATTAGTCACTCAAGTTTGATTTGTTCCTTTTTAGTTACTAAACTTTGTTATTTGTCCCAATCAAGTCACTCTATAGTTTTTCATTCACAATCTTAACGGAATATTCCAATTTCATTCAAAATATTAACGTAATATACTCATTTTGTTCAAAATACTAACATAATGAGCATATTTCATCTAAAATACTAATAGAATGAGCATATTCCATTAACATTTTGGATAAAAAAAAATATAGAGTGACTTAATTGAAACAAATAATAAAGTTAAGTAATTAAAAATAAATAAATCTAACTTGAGCAACCAATTCATGACAAATAACGCCAAATTTACTTTTTATAATTTTCAAATGTACCAGTAGACATCTGCACACGTATTACGTAATATGTAAAATGAGTTAATCAATGAGTCCAAAAATACTTAAAAATATTTAGGATGCCTACCACAAGCTATAAATGTCTTTCTATAGCTGATAGCTCATGCTAGTAAAAAATGATTTATACTTGCCAATTTGTTCTGATAAATATTGAACATGTATTATTTTACATCCAAGTTCTCACAGGTACATTACCATCTGAATTCTCCAGTCGTCATATGGCCTTACATGCAAGTTGCAAGCAAACCACGACTTATAGGAAAACTGGTTTCGACACATTATTTATATTGCACTACATTATCACATTCCGTTTGATTGGGCCGATTAAATTAATTAATAGTATGATTAGCCTTACTTAATCCGTCACAAAAAGTATTTTCTCAACAAACAGTTAATTTCACCGTTTTTTTTTTTTCATAAACATATACAGTACATAACAGAAGAAACATGCAACCTAAAAACACAAGACCTTGAATATCATTCAATCCAAATAAGAAAATATATGTTCCTTTCTTCTCATTCTACAATCTCAAATCGTAATCTAGACAGGAAGGATCAAAATTGGGAGAAAGCAGGCTTCAAAGCATTAACCATCTCCATCTCTTCTTCTGTTGAAAGCTTGCACTTCCTCCAGTCCGCTCTGTCTGGCATACCTAACAACCCAGCCAACACCTACATACATACAATTTTATTAGATTTTTTATTTTGCATTAATTTCTTTTCAGATCAAGGAATTAAATATAATATGAGGATGGATGGATGCCCACCTCACGTCCAAATTGGACAGGAAACTTGTCATTATCATCCACACTATGTACTAGTATTTTTTTTCCTGGCAGCTCTACATAGAACAAACTTGACTTGCCATCGAACTTGGATCTTAATTCTTTCCTTCCAAGTCCATTAGTAGTAGAATCACCCTCACTCTCACCTTCTGTGCATACAATAGAAGAAAATGTAAAGCCCAATCGGTTGGAAGCCAGATTAAAAATCTTTTCTATATGAGGTGCTTTAGATGCTGGAATTGGGACTGCCTGCAAGAATAATAACAGAAGCAGAAGCATAGTTTGTTATCAAAATTAAGGTGCAAAGAATGAAACTGATTTGCAGCAACATCAATTGTTTTTACCTGAAGGTTAGCATGACGATTATTTTGAAATGCATACTCAAAGTATACAACACACTTTTCTTGCTTCTCAAAGTACACACTAAGGACATTTTTGTACTTTTCAAGTTCCTTTTCTGCCTCTGAAGTCATAATAAGAGTGTTTGGGCTGTGTTCAATTGGTACGAGTAAGACATGGCTCTCAACGAGTGGGCCCTTTGCAAGGGCGCAGTAGTAATTTTCCCCTAGGCTAATAATTAGATCAGAATCCACATCAGGGCTTGACAGACAAAACCAACAACTGCTCTTAGACCGCCTACAAAATTGGCAAAAAGTGACAAGTGCCTGTGCCTTAGAGAAGAGAAAATTTGCAGTAACAAAAAATAACATTTTTTGTTTCCTGTTAAAAGAAAAGAAGGAAAAGGAATTTACTTACCTAGCACTAGCAGGTCGTTTATTAGCACTGTCATCGTCAGATTCAGATAAGCTGTGTCTAAACTTGCAATTGGTGCCGCGCTCACATTTCCCCTTGTTTAAGAAATCAAAGCACACATTTCTTGTATAATGCTCCCTCGCCTCAGGTTCATGTGTGAAATTACATTTATCACCTTGGGGACAGGAACCGGATGATGTAAATTTGAAGCACAGCAGTCTTTGTTTCTGCCTCTTATTCGGAGGAGCATCATACCGCCAGTACTGTGTCTCATGCTTGTTGGCGATGGAGCTATTATTATTATTATGATTTGAATTTGAAGATCCTTTTTCATCATTTGGAGCCATGTTTATGTTTTGATACGGTGATCGGGTGGTATTTGGGGGTTTTGCACCAATCTCAGCAGCAGACATGGTGGATGCTGGGGTAGGAGATATTGCATGAATAAACCTCTGGAAAATATTTTTGTCATACCAGCAAAGCATTATATATAATAAGTTAGGTAATTAGCAAAAATAGTGACAAGAGCAAATGAAAAGTAGTAACCTAACCTGCTTGTCTTTGTTTCCTACAGTACCAAGTCCAATAAAACGCGTGACATGGACAGCGCCATCATTTATGTACGGTTCTCTTGCATAGAACACATTTTTCGTACCAGCAATGTGGTACCTACAAACAAGCAATCATGCTCATGCTTTTTTAATAAAAGAAAAGAAGGTGATTGAAATTGGCAGTTATGAGACTAGTAACCAACCTAGGTTTAATCTCTGCAGCCAATTGAGCAAGTAGGGGATCGCAACCGGAAGGATCTGTAACTTGAGGTGGGGCATGTGATAGATCAGCTTCATTGGCCACCCCACTAGGCCATTCGTTAGTGAGGAATAAATCAACAACACCAGGCTCGTCAGCAAGGGCCCGCAATGCATCGACATCATCAACTGTATAATTAGCTTCTACATTTGTTCCTTTCCCCGACAAATAGACAACTGACAACCCTGCAATATTGAATTTGGCACTGCCTCTGAGCCAGTAGAGATTAGGACAAATCTCAATGCCCTGGGGGTGGAACCCTCTAAGAGCCTGAGCCTTAGAGAGGAGTTGGGATGCGACGGCACCGCCACCGTACGCCCCTGTGAAGTAAGTGGGAATGGGCACGGAAGCACGGCCTTGCACGTAATCTGACAGTTCTTCTTCGGATTCATCAGAGAAGAACTGGCCGACACAGAAGAGAGCATCGAAGGGTCCTGTGGACTGGTTCACCTGCCATGCCAATGCCAGGTAAGTATTTAATAAGTGTAAGTGCGAAATGAAAATAATCTTATTAAATGAAATGAAATTGAATAAACGGACGGAGGTGACGCGCTTGAAGAGGAGGCGGAGGCGTCCCCGGGGATCGCCAGCCAGGAGGATGCGCGGCGGCGGAGGAGGATCACCCATTATCAATTAATTATTTGTTCTTCTAGGCTCGAAAGTGGAGAAGAAACGAAAAGAAAAAAAAGCCACTAAAGCAGCTTCAATTCTCGATGGGCCGCTTGGGCCTTCTATCCGTGCTGCTGCTAATTTGGGCCGGTCTATTCGGAAACCCAGCCTCCACCTAATAAGGAGTTAATATAAATGGGATTATTTGCCAACTCATTGTTCAGGCCCAAAGTTTCTATTTTAGTATTAACTATTGTCTATTAAGACTCAAAATCTATTTAGTGTTAGGCCCAAAGAAAACCCAGTTTTATATTTTGAACCATGTCAACGGTCGAACCTCACATGTGTCACTCCATCTAGTGCTTTCCAGAAAGACAGAGAAACCGGATACCAACCATCCTCCAACCGACATGTGTCACTCCAAAATTGGTCATGACTCATGAACCTTCTCGATCCCTCGTCCAGCTCTATATAAATTCAGTTACTCGTCTGTGCTCTTCGTAGAAGAAATTCAAAGAACGCTCAAGCAGTACTTCGACCAATCACCACACTCAGTCCCTTGTAATCTACTTCACACAACTAATTAGTTTCCTTGCACAAAAATGGCGGTGGCATCTCCATGCGCTCTTGCAAGTCGCCTCACCTCACGTACCATGGCACGGCCAATGGTGATGACTCCTAAAAGCTTTCGGAATCAAGTTCGTGTTAGGCCTATGTCGATTTCTGCTTCAGTGATGCCACAGAAGCATGAGGACTCAGCTGTGAGTGTGCATGTCGATCAAAATGCAGTTGGGAAGAATGGCAATAAGCAGGCCATGCAGAGGCGGCCTCGCCGTGCTGCTCTTGACATCTCTCCTTTTGGTATGTAATTTTTCTTCCTTCAATTGCTGACACTAAATTCTATAAATGGTTTCATAAAGACTAATTTCTAAGAAATATTGTGACCGACAATTTTTCCCTCATTTTGTTACTAAAACTTGGTGCTTGAAAAATGTTGCAGGGTTGATGGATCCGTACTCACCAATGAAGACGATGAGGCAAATGTTAGATTCAATGGACCGGCTATTTGAGGACACCATGGCATATCCAGGGACCATGACTAGACGGTCTCAAAGCAATGGAGGTCGCAGTGAAGTGCGTGCTCCATGGGACATCATGGAAGATGAGAAAGAGGTGAAAATGTGGTTTGACATGCCGGGTTTGTCCAAGGAGGAGGTGAAGATAACGGTGGAAGATGATATGTTGGTTATAAAGGGAGAGCATAAGATTGAGGAAGGCAGCGAAGGTAAGGATGAATGGTGGAAGAGAGGCGCAAGAACATATGACATGCAATTGCTTTTGCCCAATGAATGTGACAAGAGCAAGGTTGCGGCCGAGTTCAAGAATGGGGTTTTGCTCGTGACAGTTCCTAAGGGGCAAATCGAGCGCAAGGTTTTTGATGTCGAGCTCAAGTGAGGTTTTCATAGGTTAGACAATGTATATATATATGTGCTGATGTGTCTGTTTTCCTTAGGTCTTTTTTCAAAGTGATTTTGGTTTTGCCATGTAATTAATATGTAGTTCAAAGGGGTTTTAATTTCCCATTAAATTGAACTCATGCTTTGGAGGTTGAGCTTAAGCTTCCAGGGTTTTGTGGGCCTCTAATTCTATAACTTATTTAGTAGATATTATGGATGGTCTATTTTGACTAAAATATGTTTGATTCAATCTTATTTGTTTCAACACTAGCCACCAAAAATGTTGGGGTGGAGGTTTTCATATTATTTACATTTACAGAGCATGTCTCAATTCAAGGTGGCCTTTTATTAAGTGCGTTTGAAGGAGATACGGGGCGGACAAGCAGGGCGGAAATAAATCTGCTGTGATTCTGAAGAGATCGCAGGACCCTGTGATTCCAAATCTAATCTTTCACTTTTTGGAATGCACAAATTTTAACAATACTTTTTTTTATACACGAATCTCTAGATAGATAAATGGATGATATGGAATAACAGAGCCCTGCGATTCCTTTAGAATCACAGATATATTTTCAGAGCGGGGGTGGAGCCACCCACAAGCAAAGCAAAATGGTGGTCAAAATGGTGGTATCAGAGTTTGGGTGATGTGAGGTCCCCGTTTGGATAATGCAATAATGGCACAGGCGCTTAAAAATGTTTTCATATATCTATGATTTTTTTATGTTTTGTTACGTACGTCTAAATCATATTTCTGGTGCAAAAACTGTTGAGTATGTCGTTTAAAATCTGTTTAGATTTAGGTAGTAATTTATATTTCAAAAAAAAAATTTGGTAGTATTTTAGGCGGTTATAAATATAGGTAGTATGTTAGGTGCTTGAAAGAAATAAACAACAAAGTTGTGAAAAGAGAAAGAATGGGAAATGCTGGGTAGAGAAAAAGAGAGGGAAAAAAAAATGAATTCACACATGAAAATATCCCGATTCGAGTTAATCTATGAAAATTTCGGACTATTCAATTTTTTTTTATATAATTTTTTTGCATGAATTAAAAAAAAACAATAATAATATTTCTTACATTTCGATAGACATCGGATTAAATGTAATCAGTTCTTAAATATGAACATAAAATAGCAGGGTGTGGATAAAAGATCATTTGATGGACAAGAATACTTACTGGCTAGTTTGACTGGTTAGAAATTTTGATTGGGGATTATTGAATGGAAGGATAAAAATATTTCTCATTTTTTGTCAATTTGTTATACATAATCAGAGGAATATAGTTCGAGATGGTTTAAATTATTTGAAAAATTATTAGTGAGAGATCGATGGTCCAGATCGGCCATCGATGACAGGTAGATTTAATAAAAATTGGCGCTCTTATTTTTTGATAATTAATCAAACTAACGGTATAATGATCTCCCTAACTTTATGCGAGATATTTTACATTTCGTAAGTTTTTATTCGAGTGATTTTACATCTGGTGTAATAATCCCGTTAATTTTACCAAACAAATCCAAAAATAGTAGAATGCATCAACTCTTACGCGATGGGCCCAATCTATGCATATAGTGGCATCGCCTAACAAGCTTGCTAAGAAAGCACAATTTCGTTTACACAAGAAGCCCAGGTAAAATGTAAAAAGAAAACAATATTTTTTTCCTGAAAGGTCAAAAGACCATATTTCATTTCTGAGTTGAAAGCTACAATGGGTGTTTATCAAGTACTGCAATAAATGCCTTCCTGTTTTGAATGAGTTGTGAGCCTTCTGAGACATCTTTTTCGCATATGTATCTGAACTGTTAATTTTGCCAATATGTATCTAGATTTTAACTAATAAAGTAGTTTGTAATATTTAACAGTTAAGTACATTCCAGGTTTAAATATAAGAATCTAAAGGATCTAATGTGTGCTCCAACCTCAGCTTTGTTCATATTCTCCACATATGAAGAAACAAAACCTACATAACAAATGCCAATTAATTAATTCAGTTTCCAAATCTGTAGGAACAAATATTAGTAGACTTTATATTTTCTTAGTAGATGGGCTTTGATTAATGCAATCACTCGGTCTAATATTTTAAATTTTAATCATGTTAACACCATTTCGTTAATATTAACACACGGAATACACTTGATTGCTGACAGTTTGTTAGGTTCAAAGTTTCGGGTTAAGGTTAATATTAAACCATTCACGTCATTAATTTGCATTGTCATGACAGTATCGCTTTTTTTTTTTTAATCTAGTCTACAAATTATGTTATTTGAGCTCTATTTAAATATATACAATATATAATGACTTTCAACAATATAAGAAAAATCGTCACCTATAATTAATTTTTCTCTACATCTTATATGAAAGTCACTCATACATCACCGCTTGAATGCTATCAACTCATAGTATGCAATAATCTATTTTATAGAACGCAAAATTTAAAATTTTAAGACGAAGACAGCTAGCTAACACACAGCTATTTGTGTGAGAGACACAAACTTAAAAATTCAATTTTAGATTGTATTTATAAAAAAAAGGGGTAACCATGCACACTTCCTTCACTAAAAAGAATTTTCTGTCACGCAAATCTTGTCACTGTCGTCATGCGATTCGCACAAACCTAACAAATCATGCAAGGAAGGTGTGTGAACAGTGGTTAACAAATTTCCTTAAACAGGACCGAGTAAAACCAACTTATTGTTCGCCTACGGGCTCATTTGCACAAAAAAAAACGAAGCAACTTATTGTTCAGGCCCAAAGTCCCCAATTCATTATTTAAGACCCAAAAACCAATATAGTGTATGGCCCAAAGAAACCCAGTTTAATAATTTGATCCATGTCAACGGTCGAACCTCATGTCTCCCGGGATCTAGTGCTTTCCAGAAAGACAGAGAAACCGGATACTACCCCTCCTCCAATCGATTCGTGTGTCAGTGTTACTCCAAAATTGGTCATGAACCTTCTCGATTCCTCCTCCAGCTCTATATAAATATAGGTACTCGGCTGTGCTCCGTCGTAGAAGAAATTCAAAGCACGCTCAAGCAGTACTTCGACCAATCACCACACTACAAGTCCTTAGTAATATACACCACACAACTAATTAGTTTCCTTGCACAAAAATGGCGGTGGTATCTCCTTGCGGTCTTGCAAGTCCCCTCACCTCACGTATCATGGCACGGCCAATGGTGATGACTCCGAAATGCTTTGGGAATCAAGTTCGTGTTAGGCCTATGTCTGCTTCTTCAGCGATGCCGCAGAAGCATAAGGACTCGGCAGTGAGTGTGCATATTGATCAAAATGCGGTTGGGAATTATAATGGAAATAAGCAGGCCATGGAAAGGCAGCCTCGCCGTGCTTCTCTTGACATCTCTCCTTTTGGTATGTATTTTTTCTCCCTTCAATTGCTTATACTTAATTCTATGAAAGGTTTCATAAAGAGTAAGGAATACTGTAACTGTTGCCACATTGTGTTACTAACAATTGGTGTTTGAAAATTGATTCAGGCTTGATGGATCCATACTCACCGACGAAGACAATGCGGCAAATGCTAGATTCAATGGACAGGCTATTTGAGGACACCATGGCATATCCTGGCACCGTGACTAGACGGTCTCAAAGCAATGGAGGTCGTGCTGAAGTGCGGGCACCATGGGACATCATGGAAGATGAAAAGGAGGTGAAAATGCGGTTTGACATGCCGGGTTTGTCCAAGGAGGAGGTCAAGGTATCAGTTGAAGATGACATGTTGGTCATAAAGGGAGAGCATAAGGAGGAGGAAGGCAGCGGAGAGAAGGGTGAGTGGTGGAAGAGAGGCGCAAGAACATACGACCTGCAATTGCTTTTGCCCGACGAATGTGACAAAAGCAAGGTTGCAGCCGAGTTCAAGAACGGGGTTTTGCTTGTGACAGTTCCGAAGGGACAAGTCGAGCGCAATGTTTTTGATGTTGAGATCAAGTGAGGTTTTTGTAGGTTAGACACTGTATATGTGCTGATGTGTCTGTTTTTGAGGTTTTAGTTCAAAGTGATTTTGGTTTACCATGCAGTCTGTAGTTCAAATTGATTTTGGTTATCCATTTAATTGAGCTCATGCTTTAGATGTTCTGCTCTCCATCAATTCTCCTGCCCATATTACATTGGTTTATAGTTTGATTTATCAAAATATTTAGTTTATTTGATCCAATGAAATGTATCCGCGGGACTACCGAGTGACTTATTTTTGTCATATTTTAAATTGGAGATGAATGAAAATTGAAGAAATATACAAAACATGATATACTACTTTTCTGACTTATGAGCCTAATTTTTACTGAAATTGACTGAATTGACTTAATAGTGGTCGGGTCCTGACTCCTGAGCTTAGGTGGTGATTACTCGAGTCGCAATGCAAGGAGAGGGTTGCGAGAATATTTCTCAATTACAGCAGATATATTTCCGTTTTGAGAGAACAGGCACTAATTTTATTGATTTCTGATATTATTTTAAAATGTTATACTAGTGCCTATTCGTAGGCCACAAAATTTAAAGAGCCGGTAGAATATTTCTCAATTTACATAATATGCTATCTGCTAATTAAACTGTTATTATTAGATAGATACATTGTACTTAGACTTTGTATTAGGATTAGTTACATGATTCTGTTATTTCTGTTACAAACAGTGACTCTATGTATATTGAGTACTGAGGTCTATATAAAGACCATACCCTGTAACGCCTAGAGGTTAATGAAATCATAATATTCATTACATATCTTACTTTCTATATTTATCAATGTAATTGACTTATTGACTTCTAATTGATTCTCTGTCTTACATTTGACCGATACCAGATACAGAAATACCTCTCACAAAATATTTAACAGTGGTGAATGTAACTTCACATAACCTTATGTATCAAATCTAATTATGTAAACCTATAAGCATTACATAAGAAAATTACTATATATGTATAGCGATCAAAATGATATTTTTTTAGGGGGTGATTACAGCTACGCAATGGTAATTATAATTTAAGATGCCAACTGTCTTATGCTTTGAGGGTAAACCAACGGTGCCGATCCATCGAATGCAGTGCTCACAACCATGCTGGCTGTTGCCTCGGTCGGGTGGTAGAAGTCCCAGAAAATGTGATTACTTCTGTTGGAACAATAGGTGGCAATCGGGAGGCACGCAACCTTTGCATTCAGATCTCCCAATCCACAGCATGCCGACTTCACTTCTGTGAAACCTAGTTACCACATCAATGTTTCTCTTTATTAAAATTAAAATATGCATAATTTCTAAACATATATGAACTTAATTATGTTTAACTCATTCCCTAAAAAGTATGGGAGTTTGTCATGTAATCGATAGTTCGATACCCTTTATTAAATGTATGGCCCTAATGCATACTTGTACCAGTACCTGAAATGCCATATAAAGGCCTACCTTTGTCAACTAGAAGAAAGTAATTAACCATTCACCTTTCAAGATTATTACATATTTATACCAGTATATTACAAGTTTTAATTTTGGTAGAATGAATATTATATTGAAAGATAGGTGCTAAAATACTAATTTCTCTGATAAATAAAAGATAAGTGCTAAAATTGGATTATACCATAGGCAGATGGTTGTTGGATGTATTGCAGCAAAACAGTAGATGTGTCGAGGAAGGAGTAGCTGATATCGGTGAATTGTGTGCTCATCTCATTTAGTAGAGAAGAAACTGCCTGGTTATAGAGGACAGAAGCGTAATTTCCTCCTGCGTTGCATTCCTTTTTCTTGTTTTGCTCACGCAAAGCAGGGCAGCAGCCAACTGGACCTGTGCCGAGGAACGCGAATTTCCGTGCACCTAGGTTGTATATCCTCTGAAACATTTTTCGCAGCAGTTGTAATTTTTGATGTCTTCTTTTTAAAATTCAACTTCAAGCATTAATTTAATGTTTTCATATATTTTTTCCTTTAGAAGGACCAGTGTGTATATTTTATATTCAGTATTTTTTTAGTTAAGATTAGTAGTACTAATGTATCATCGATGTAACATGCATTTTCCGAACAGTGAGAGACATGGTACCAGACATCTAGTACTGGTTTCAAAAAATTTCTTCTAGTTAATAGATAGAGATCAGACAGTCACCTTTAGTTGGCCGTGTAGTGTAGGAATAATCGAATCGACAAACTGTTGAGGTGTTGCTTTGCTAGCAGAATTTGATTTTGCGTAATCTAAAAGCTCATTGCTTCCTATAACAATTGCAAAAACTGATTTGGAGAGGTGATCTTGTGCTTGCACTGTGCCAAGTTGTTGTACTATGGTTCCATGTACTGTCGAGTAATAGTCGATTTGCTGATCAAAGCTTATACATTTACCCTGAATAAACATAATTGTTGAATAGTTATGATCAAAGTAAGCGTATTTATTCACGAGGGTTCAAATGTCTCTATTTTTTGTGTCTTCATTATGTCTTTATTTATAAAACCTTAATAATTTAAATTAAAAACTTAAATGTCAAAATAAAATTGTTAATATAACAAATATTATTTTTTCTATGCACATATAAAAAATTATGGCATTTCATATTTGTTTTAATTGTTATCAAAGACTTGTAAAAATACATTGATATAAAGAATTTATGAATGTTAATTTATCAACTTATTATTCATATAAGTAAAACCCAAAAGTGATATTTTTTAATGTACATGTAGAGAAAACATTATGCATTACATCTAATGGTTTTATTTTGATAAATAAATTTATAGAATTTTTAATATTGGAAAGTTTAAAAGTGGAGGCATACAGAGGCACATAAAATGCAAGTATTTAAACTCTCCTCTTTACTCATATTCTCTGCATTGAGTCGTTGCCAATGTTAATGGATGTTCGATCAATATTACTATATTTCAAGGGAGATATAAAATATATCTTTTTGAAGTGTAATATTGTAAAATGATTTTTTCTTACCGAATTTGTGGAGTTCAAAACGCCGGCACCACCGGAAGCAAAATTGACACCAGTGAGATACACAGAGGTGTTGTTTGATTTGGAGGAAAGAGACAGGTACGGGGGCGAGGTTTGCAAACCCAGATTCTGAGCTGCAAACAATTAATTGTTCATCAATTTAGGGTGTCAATTATAATTTCAGGAAAGACATTAACAGTTCCAGAAACAGTTCTGATTTTGAGCACAATCACAGTCTACATCAGTATTAATTACTAGTAAATTAATTCCTATATAATCAAATGGTTCATGTGTAATGCAAAGTTCCAACAATTTAGTTTTAATTCGCCAGATTGTATCTGTAACTAGAGAAAAAACTTGTCACAGAATATTCTTCAATGAGTGATTAACAGGATACCTCCATTTTGGGTAAAATGGGGAATAAATTTTTTGAAATTTCTTCCTCTGCTGGGGTTAGGGGTGTCAATGGGTACGGTATGGGCCAGGTGGATGCATTTTCATATCTTTATCTATTAAAATTGACATTATTCATACTCTATCCATACCCATTAAAAATTGACCTTATTCTACCCTATCCTTACCCACTAATATTATCAGGTAACGAAACGGTAACAGATGAATAATCGATAATACTAATATAATAATTAGTATTATTATATTTTACAAATTAAACATCAAAAACTCATTCATTTTACACATATGTAATTGCATTTCTAATAAAAAAATAAAAATAAATGTGCGATCAATTCCAACTAAATTGTTGCTATAAAGGAAGAAAATTAAAAAATACAAATATATATTTAGATGATTTGGAAATTGAGTTATATATATATATATTTTTTTTTATTACCCTATAGTGTAACGCGTACGAAATAATCATTACCAATATCTTTACTCATTTGAAAAAGAATTCTTATCTATATTCATATCCAATAAACTAACGAAAAAAAATATTATCTATACCAGCCTTATCTTTATCGAATACAATACGGATTGATAAACGGCTAAAAAGTTACCATTGCCACCCCTAGGGCCCTAGCTGGGGTCTTAGTTACTGGAGGCGATTAATGTATGTTTTATATCTCCTATATATTTAATGTACAATGTTGACTTCTTTGACTTGGACATTTTTCTCTGCAATTTTCCAAGTTAAACACCAGGCGGGATGTTTCCTTTTTTGTATACCATCAAATCAAATGTGAAGAAAATTTTCTTTCTCTTTTCTTTTTTCTTTAAGTGATATATTGATGGAGAAGAAAGTGATTTTTCAGTGATATGTGCCGGTTGCTTGTATTAATTGTGCATTAAAGTATCAATTAGTCCGTATAGTTGGGACGGTGAGTAGAAGTGTACATTAATTCATTTATTCTTAAAAATGGTATTGGCATTTAAAAATTTAAAACTTTGGGAAAGTTATTTGCAAATGATATAACACATCTTTTAACTTTAATAATCAACTCACAGTAATTCGAAAAAAAAAAATCAGAAGTGTCATTCATTAATATAGAAGTAAGTAAAAATACATTTTTTATTTCAAAAAGAAAATTGCAGAGGAGATGTCAGCACACCACTAAAATATGATGGAGGTCTCTATCTGCACATGTTGTGGAATAATAATTTGTGACCACAAATAAAGTAATGCATGCAAATATACGGTGTGAAGCTTCCATGAATAGAAAATATATATGCATCATGCATGGAACTAGTTCTTTAAAGGAATCCAGAAAAGAGGTGTGATATTAAATAATTTCTAAAGTGGATTCCCATAAAAAAGCATAACAGAAGTGTATACATGAGATGTCATCTAAAAGGTAGATGCCACTATGATAACTAAAGGGAATCAATGCAGAGGTGTAAAACTGTAAATAGATAAAAGCTTTATCTATCAAAATAAAGAATTAAAAAAATATTACATATAAATACAAAATCAACAAAAAATTAGGACTGGAAAGAGAAGGGGCACCTTCTTGTATTGTAATTAATGATCAATGTTTATATTAATTATTATAACATTTCATTAATACCTGTCAAATCATATCCTTCAATTGTCACCCTTTTAATTTTGTCATGCCATGTATGATGCATACAGTGAAGGTACAGAAACAAAGATATTTTCAAGATTCGTCTTTCTCTTAACACAGACAAAAGGCTGAAAAACTATCAACTGTATTGCACATAAATATCTAACTAACATCCAAAGTTTGGTACTTAGTTGTGATCAACATAACAAGAAAATTTCTTAAATCATGTTATATTTAATTTTCACTACTAATACAGTAATACTACCTAAACAAAAAGAGGATATATATATACAAGACTAAGGCTACCATATATACATTAATGATCGAATAGATATTTTTGTACAGATTCAAAGTTTGAATAACCAATCCAAACCGTTCATCTTGTTCTCCATATTAATATGTGTTTGGAGACCAAATTATATATTTTTTGAAAATTTTTTACTATTTTTTTAGATTTATTGAAAATCGCTATTTTTTATGATCCAGATTTGTCCGAAAAACAACGATTTTCAATAAATCTAAAAAAAAAGTAATAATTTTCAAAAAATGTAAAATTTGGTCTCCAAAAACATATTAATATGGAAAACAAAATGAACAGTCTGAATCGGTTATTTGAACTATGAATCCGGTGATTTATAATCCAATGTACAAAAATGCATATGCATTGCAATATATGGTAGCCTTACTCATATATACATATATATGTGTTGAGCTTTTTTTTTTATCACAGTGGATGGTAACATTTTTTTTAGGGGTAAAGTAGGAAGTAGGAACAAAAGATTTATTCCGATATATACCTGCAAACATTACTTCCATATCTCATATACATACATAACGAAAATTTTGGTGCAATTTACTTTCTTCTTAGTAATTTGGTGCAAGCCAGAGTTTGAAGAGGAAAATCCATAGCATGCATGCATGCATATAATTAAAATGCATGAAAATTAATTAAATAGAATCAATACTTACATAAGAAATCTGCAAAGTTTTTGCCATTACTGAAGCGGCCAGTGGGTTTGCGGCCCGGGTAGTCGACTCCGTTGTGTGGGAAGTTGGCTTTCAGCAAAGAGAATTGCAGGTGGTTGTTGTTACCAACATCTGCTAGTGAGTCTCCAAATACATACACTGCTGGCACAATTCCTTGTACATTTTTACATAGCAATAGAATAAAGGTTATATATATTATGGTGCAATAGGTCATGTTAGAGGCCATGGTTCAAAAAGAAATATGGAGAGATCTAAAGAGATGTTTCGGAGTTTGAATTGGTGTGGTGTCTCCCTCTCATTCTATATATAAACTCAATATGAAACCTTGATAGCACCTACTAAGTTTTCAAAAAAAAAAAAACTCAATATGAAGTGGGGAATGATGGTCAAGATATTGATGGGACATATAAGTCAACAATGGATTGACAGCTTTTGTTAGTCAAAGAAAAGAGTATTACACAGAAGTAAAAAATAAATAAAAAAATCACATGAAGCATGAGTTTTACAAAATAAAATTATCATGATTAATTCTTGTTGAACGTACCTTTCGAATATATATGTATGTATTAGTCAACCATTGTCCAACATTGTGTGCATGTGGGAGGTCAATGGAACAAAAATATTTCTTATAAAAAGAATTTGGTCGTCATATTTACTAAAAGAATGGTCTGAATTTGACTAGTTTTTGTGTCCATCTTAATAAATAGTAAAAAAAATTTCAAAAAATATAAAATTTGGTCTCCAAGCACATTTCAATATGGAGATCATGTTGAGCGATTCGGATCGGTCGTTTGAATTTCAAAATAAAAATATAGTGTCATGGAGCACCAACTCATTTTATTCCATGGCTCACCATAGCTCATCTCATATATATATATATAGCAAAGCTAGGATGTGATGTGCTCACCAAGAGGATTTGGTGATCACAACTTCAAAATTATATAGGATCGACTTTAAACACCGAATCCAAACCGTTGAAATTCATATACTTCATGAGTGATGAATGTACACACAAAATTTTGAAAGTTTAGAGTTTATTTGCTACGTGGTCAAGTGGTCAAAGAAATGAACTTTTTATAAATTGTTTTACATATACAATTTTTTATTATTTTTTTGACCGCTTGACGTTGTAGTAAATAAACTCTTGCATGTATATGTATCACTCATAAAGTACATGGATTTCAACGATTTGAATTTGTCGTTTGAAGTCGATTTGATATACTTTTGAAGTTGTGCTCACCAAACTCTTTTGGTGAACACATCATACCCTAGCTTTACTCCTCTCTCTCTATATATATTTATATATATGCAATTCACAATATATATATTTATAATTCATGAAAGCAAAAGACGGAAAAGACAAAAGAAAGTCTAATCCAACAAAATATCTAAAAATAGAGAAATGTTGAGGCACTAACTTCATTACTATCATCATGGTTAACATTGAACGGAAATATTGGTTATTCATCATAAATTCAAATAAATTGAATAATACCGTCAATAAAATATGTATGTTATTTGATTCAATCGGAACTGGTTCAAGTCCCTATTAATTGCTATTAAAATTTCCCAGTTTTCAGTGTTTGATCAAATCATATTCAATAGTCTACAAATTGATCACTAATTAATAATATAGTTATGATGATAGCAATTGATAAATGTATTTGTAGATTGATTCCCCTATATAATTACTCAATTATAAATTTATATTGTCAATTGCCTGACCTGTTTAGATTTAGCTACATCAAACTGTATTATTTTCATATATAGCATATATAGGTAGGTACTAATTAGCTAAAACGAACGTCCTAGAAGAGATATCTCTAGCTAACTGAGACTGGTGGTTTGGCACAGTCCAAGATCAAATTGAAGTGGGTTATGGCTTTTGTGATGGTAATATCCACCAGAAATGTCATATCTGGTTTCTAAAACTTAGCCTAGATCAAAAATTGATTCTAAGTGATAATATAACATTTATATGACATTTTTCTTATTACATTTTTTTTTTAATTTTCTGATAACTTCTTCTTTTTGTTTGTCAAACAAAAAATATATTAAATTATGAATTACTATGAGGGAAGCTATGGTACTAGATATGTTGCATATTAGTTCCTAGTTCCTACTATGGATCAATATCTTCATTTTTTAAATTTAAATAAATTTTTTTACTATTTTTTGGATAGGTAGAAAATCATTTGATCTTATTCTAGACTATTTAAATTAGTGGTTTTCTACGTAACTATCTAAAAAAATAGTAAATATTAAAAAAAACGTAAAATTTAATTAATAAATATATATATATATATATTTTATGAGAATTATGTTTAAATCAACTATTTCAACTTTGAAATCTAAATTATTATTTCATAGGACGGATCTATATTGTGCTATGCAAAGTACAATGACCTTAATTACTTATAAATTTAACATACTGTTGTGAAATCTCTAGGTCAGTACTGACTTGGCTATATGATGTGTGATAATTGTGCCTCCACCTGTCGGTATCAGAAAATAACGCGGTACGCATGGTGGGTCCATGAAACAGCACACTGAAATGATACATGATACATGCTCACATTTGTTTCACACACAAAAATCAAGGTGATATTGTTGGGTTGGATCAGTTGCAGTAGAGGCTAGGGCTCAATTAAGCGTTGAGAAAGAGAAAAGGATTGGGGAAATGGAATCTAATCTCACTTTCTCAAAAAGAAAATGACACATCTTTTGCAATCTAGTTAATGTACAGCTGGCGACTATTACTTGCTCTAAACATGTCAATTATTTTCACACTAATGACTAATGGATAAAGATAATTGATAGTGGCAGAAGTCAAAATTATTTATTCCTAGAAATATATTAAATATATTGTCGAGCATGAGATGTATATAAAAAAAAAAAGTCAAATGTCTTTATTTTTTAAAATATTAACAGCTCAAAATTTAAAACTAAAATGTCAAAATAAAACCGTTGAATGCATTGTTATTAGAGCCAGACCAGACCGCCAATTTAACCGAAAAAATCAGAACAAGTCATCTGTTTAGTTTGGTTCTATTTAAAGACCGCTTAAGCAGTTGACTCGGTTAAAACCCATTTAACCGGGTGGATTTTTTATAAAACCACTGAACACAATCGAATTACAAACCCGGTTCAATACATATTTCATAAATCTAGCAGAAATCACAATTTTCTCTTGAATCCTAATTTTTTTTTCATTTTTCTCAAATCGCCAAGATGGAAAGTACATGGAAATTGGATCTCCTTCCTCGTATGACCTCAATTATCAATTTGGTTGTGTTCTTCAATATTTTTGATCTATTAAATGTATTTCACGGTGGTGCAAGTAACTTGAAAGTTGAAACGAGATTGCAAAAGAAGTTGTCTACATCCAATATACTGTAAGTAATCTTATGCAATTAATGAGTTCAAATATGTAAAATATGTGAAATGCTTGAATTTTTTAGTAAATTTTATTGAATTGATGCATGCATTTTAATTAAGTGTTTGATGAAATGCCAAAATGAATATAATTTTAGATGAGAGCAGTAGTAATCCTTTAAACAATTCATAGAGGGATTAATTTTGTTCGGTATCAGTAATTGAGGAGGGGATTTGAGTGTTGTGTGACTGCTGGATGAAGTTTTGTTAACTCATTTCAATTCAGTTTTTGTATGTTGTAGTTTAGACAGTATATATGACTCATTCAAATTTGTATGTTGTAGTTTAGACAGTATGACTCATCCAAACTTTGTGTGCTCGATTTATTAGGAATTACAAAATTTGAATAGTTGGTATATATATTTCATCTTTCTCATTCTATCTTTTCATCTACCTCTCAAAATTTAATGTTCTGAAATAAACATATCTGATTAGATTCGTTCACCTCTCCTCTACCCTATCAATCATCGATTTAGTTCCTTCGATGACATCGGAAAAAAAAATATCATTTATCCCTTCCTAACAATGTATTTATTATATTTTTAATATAAGAAATTCTCAGCAAAAGCGCCGTCACAGTAAAAACCGACACCATACTTTAAAAGTTACGAGACTAGCTACCTACATCTTTATTTTTCCTTTGTCATGATTATTTTTTAACATTTGATTTTAATGCTTAACAAAATACAAGTTAATTTAACTATTACTTTATCCTACTCAAAGTCAAGAAATTAAAAAAAAAAAAAAAAGATTTGACAATGTGTGAAAGAAAAATGTTTTGTCGGCTTTGGTCAATTGATATTAGTTTCCACTGATAGGTCCAGATTTGTATTTATTTGTGGGATGGATATTGTTTATAAATTATTGGCAGAAAAATCGTCTGCTCTACAAAAATAAATAAATACAGTTTGGGAATTATTTTTGTACACAAGTTAAATTAGGTCAATTGTTATCTCTGGGGGGATGAATATGGTCCTTGTTTTGTACTACAAAGATATATAATTCGGTTTTGTTTGAGAATAGTCAATTATTTTTATACACTATCTGAACTTGCAATTGCCTAAAATATATGTAATTTTTTATCATGAAATTAACTTTCAAGTTCTCAAATTACTCCTGATGATTTTGTACTAAATTTTAAACATAGTTCTCATTTGTAATAATATTGGATTAATAAAACTATGATATATAAGAAAATTAGTATTTGATATAGTGGTAAAAGACAATAACTCTATGTGGAAGATGAACTTTCATAATTCGAATGAGGAATTTCTTGTAAATATTAGACAAATAATTTACTTGACTAGCAACCTCTTTTTTTTTCAAAAAAAATAAAAACATATAACACACAGTATAGGAAAATAAAAGGTTTGGTTTAGGGAGCAACTCCCATCACATTTGGGCTATATAGGCCTTATTTTTAAATCAGCCTGAACCAACAATTTACCAATTATGGGCCGATTTATTAAAAATAAAATAGATATTTTATAAATTTAAATTGAGTTTTAATAGAAAAAATAATAAATTGAATAAATATATGAATTTTAAAATTTAAAAAATTAAATATGATATTTAATTTTGAGGGATATAAAAAATATTCTCCTTTAACTAAAATATTCAAAATGGTGTAAACTTTTATACAATTTTTTTTAGTATAAACCCATAGGCAAAATGGTAGAATACATGACATAACATAATTAAATATGAGGAGGGTTCAAATGCCTCTATTATACCTCCATTTTTTAAAACTTAAATAACTCAAAGTTTAAAACTTAAACGTTAAAATGAAACCGTTAGATATGATCTATGTTATTTTCTCTATGTGTCCATAAAAAATTATCACTTTTTGATTTTACTTTTATATGAATCAATAAGATGAAAAATCAACGTCTACAAATTATCTACATTAATATACATTTTTACAAGCTCAAGATGACAACCAAAACAAAATTAAAATGTCATAATTTTCTACACGTGCATAAATAAAATGATGTAGTTCATATCTAATGGTTTCATTTTAAATTTTAAGATTTAAATTTTGAGTTATTAAAGTTTCTAAAAATGGAGGTATGGTGGAGGCATTTGAACCCTCCTCATTAAATATAATAATTTCTATATTACAAAATGAGGAGGGTTCAAATGCCTCCATTGTTTTGTGCCTCCACCATGCCTCTATTTTTTAAAACTTTAATAACTCAAAATTTAAAACTTAAAAGTCAAAATAAAACCGTTAGATATGATCTATGTTATTTTATTTATGCACGTGTAAAACATTATGACATTTCAATTTTATTTTGATTGTCATCAAGAGCTTATAAAAAATGCATTAATATGGATGATTTCTAGACGTTGATTTTTGAACTTATTGATTCACATAAAAATAAATTATAATGTACTAATTTTTTATGAGCACATAGAGAAAATAACATAGATAACATTTAACGGTTTTATTTTGACTTATAAGTTTTAAATTGTGAGTTATTAAAGTTTTAAAAAATAAAAACACAGTAAAAACACAAAAAATAGAGGCATTTGAACCCTCCTCTTACAAATAGAGTCGGCCTACTCTACTGATGTAAGCATATCTATGCTACTAATTCTTAGTCCGTCCGATTAACTTTCAGATTCTCGTCTCATGAATTCATTTTTTTTTTTTTTTTTTAGAATGTTAGCAGAATGATTTTCAAAATTTACGGAACAAAAAAGAATTAACGGGTGCCTTCTCTCTATTTCTCCGCATCCACCCCGCATCCGTTCTGTCAGCAATGGGAGAATTGGGTTTTTTTAGTCGTCGGAGTTTACCAGCAGTTTGAATTGAACAGAATAAGGCGCGAAGGAGAATTGGGCTCAAACTGAGATAAATGGGCTAGAATCTAGATAAGCACTGGGACCAGCGAGTTCAAGGTTAAAGGGCAAGTAGAGAAGACACTGATCGATAGGGCACAGCGCGACAGGCTGCTTCTTGATCCTTCTCCCTCTGAGGAAATTTGTTACTCTGACGGGGACCACAAGCGTTATTCAACCTATCTCTCCATTTTCTTGAACAGGATGATCAAGAAAAGGACTTAAGAGAGGGCATTTGAGTGGCAAGAAACGGAGAAGGCTTGTGAAGATTACAGAGGCCGTTAGGAGGAATCTCGGAACTTTAGTAATAAGTCCCTGAGTTTATCTTAATTTTACTATGTTTAGTTGGGTGTAATTGAATAAATAACCTCTTAAATAGGGAGCTGAGGCCAGAGGCTCAAACTTGAACAAATAACTTGTTAAATAGGAAGCTCACACTTGAAATTTATTCTATCTTACTATGCAATTTTAACCCAAAATTTCCCTTCCCAGCATTCAATTTTATTTCGTTATCTTCCATAAAACCAAATTTATCCATGCTTTTCAATTGAGTTCATGACACGCTCCACCACTGCCACCTTCAATCCCACCTCTCCTGGTTAGCGTCTCTCCCTCTCTCTATGTTGATCTGTCTCCCTCTCCCTCTCTTTCTCTCTCAGCAATTTGTTTAAATTGGAAAACCCTATAAGGTTTAAGGCAGGTTGATAAAATGCGAAAATTTTTGTTGCTCTTTATATTGAGATAATGTAAATTCTATTTTGCTTCTTAGCATGGTAAACAAGCATTATATAATTAAGACAAGTTATTTTATGGAAAATCTTGAATCTGTGTAGCATTAGGTCTAATATTATAGTTAATTAAGACAAGTTCTTTTTGCACCAATTAGTTTGCTCACTGAGTAATTTAATTAATTAAGTAGTACTCATCATTTCCTTATCAGAAAGAAATCCGGTCAAATCAACAAAGCAAGAAAAATATCAAGAAAATATATGGTCTGTCACCATTTTTAAAACACCCAAAAACACTGTTTTTGTTTCCAATGGTCAGCTCTTGATTAGAGAAACCTCCCATTAAAATTTTATTTCCTAAAATTATACGAATGAATACCTCAATTAACAACAAATTTGAATGTAAGCCATGATGTTGTGACTTTTTGTAAAAAAGCTGTATACATCCTTTTTTTTTCTTTTACAGTTTCTAATACACTATTATAACATAGGAACTTTCAAAGAAAGGCATCTAATTTTTCTTTCACTATTATCACTATTTTTAACTCACTACTGTCATCTCTTTCAATTTTTTTATCATTTGTTGGTTGGTTACTTTGCCGTCTGATAAAGAAAAGATTAGAAAAAAGAAAAATCCAAAGGTGAAAAGATGGAAGTAATTCGGCTTAACTGGTGGATACCACTCATACCAGTCTCCTACTATTCTGCGTACAAATTAACTGAAATCCCTCCAGGTCATCACCAGTCTGGTTTGATTGCTCCAAATCAACAACAGAAGGTGAAAAAAGTGTAATTCTTATCCTTTTTATTATTATTCTTTATCCTCATCGCAATTATAATTTATAAGGAATCCTAAATCTAAGCATTTGGAAAAGATTGCATCTATGTCTTTGGTATGTTGGGAAAGGGAGGGGTTCCAAATTTTTTGTTTTACCTTTTTTTTTTTTTCAATTTATGTAAATGAAGAATTTTAGTTTAGTACTTCAGGGTTTTCAATTAATAACAGTAGTGGCAGCCATTATACCAGCAGTAATTTGAGCTTGTCTGATAATCTGTCATCCCATTAAATCAAACTGGGATGCCCTGTTGAAAGCAAAAGAATGTATATTTGATGGGCCTTTTTCGGACTAGTTTTGTTTGAAGCTTCATTGCATAGTTGCGTAGTTGAATAGTTATCATGCTGGCAAAATGTAAGATGAAACACAGAAAAAGTACACTAACTAAGAAGACCAGTTCAATACTTTTTTTTAAAAGAAAGGCTGACTACAGCCCGAATTTATATTACTATCATTGTTTTTACTACTATTTCTTTAAAACTAACTAAGAACTGAATTAAAAAAAAAAAAAAAACGTTTTACTACAAAACCCCTTTTGAGAAGAAAGGCTGAGTTCAAGATTTTTGTAATTTTTTTTATTTTACAATGTAAAACAGATAAGAGAAGAGCAGTTCAAGACTGGTCGTTTACTTGGTGAATTCCTAAGGCTCATACGTGGCAAGCAACCTGATGTGGTGGGGGAGCTACAAACTTCAATAGTGCGCTATCAAGAGAAGTCTCCAAATCAGCTTTTTAACCGAAAACTTCAGGTACAAAAGTTAGTTTTGAATGTTAATTGTGATTCTGTGTTTGATTGTTACTCTAGTTATTCTGAAAATTGTTAGATGGAATTTGGTTCTATTTGTAAGTTGACAAGTTGTTCTCTAGTTTCTTTAAACCAAAATTTTTATTTATAGCATAAAAAAAAAAAAAAACCAGAATACCCTCGTGTCTGGGGAATTCCATGAATACCCAGGCCGTAGAGCCAATCTGCGCCACCAATTAATGGGGACAGCACAGCTGATCTGCAGCCCAGAAAGGGGTCCACATATTGGTTCTACGGCCCCAATATTTTTTTTTTTTCCCTTTTTTTCAGAGAAATTTATTAACTAAAAGACAAAAAAAATATTGCACAGAGTGACAGAGTGTTTTTTTTGGTCTTTTAGTTAATAAACCAACACATTGAAGTATGAACTCTGTATAATATGCTTCACATGTTCAAAGTGATTGGACCAAGACTTTTTTTTCATTAATAAATTTTCTATATAAAAAAAAAAAGTTGGGGCCACAGAGCCAACATGTGGAGCTCTGTCTCGGGCCATGGATCGCCTCTGCGGCCCCATTAATTGGGTCCGTGGATTGGCTCGGCGGCCTAGGTAATTCTCGAATTCTGATCAAACAAGGATGTTTTGGTTTTTTTTTTATTTTGTTATTCTATAAATAAAAATTTCGGTTCTTAAAATCAATACATAGCAAAATGCTCATATACATATATACTCATCTTATGCAGGTGGATTTGGTTGGGATCATTCATATAGGAGACGAACAGTATAGCTACTACCCTTTCTTCTCTCAATAATGTTTCAAGAAAAATTTAAAAGAAAATCTTGCATGATTATAATACAATTCATGGTTGATTGTATCTAACATGGGGTATAAATGTGAAATATTCTTATAATAATAATAATAATAATAATGTGTATTCTAGAAAATCAAATATTGCTAGGTACTACCAGCAAATAAAGAATCAGCTTAGGAGTTATGACTCTGTCCTTTTCGAGGGGATAGAAGATGTAAATAGTACTGATGTTGAAGAAGTTTCTGCTTGTAAGAAAGTGATAAATTCGCACTCAGAAGAGGCAAATAGAATAGCATTGGTTTGCCAGAATAATTTCATCTCTGAGGTGCAAAGTTGGAAAAAAGCAGATCTTCCATGGAGGACTGTTGCACAGCTGGAGGTATGCTAACAGTTTTCTCCTTTCTGGCTAACGCGATTGAATCCGACAAAACAAAACAAAATGTTTTTACTTTTCTAAGATTAAATTTTTTTTTTTCTTGATGCAAATTTCCGGAGAAGTGATTGTATTTTGTAGAAGGGGAATTATGTTGAGAAGGATGTGTGTGTGTCTTGGGAAATTTTATAAATTAACCTTCTTTGAAAATAAATTAAACAAAATACACTCAAAATTTCTTGACAAAATGCTCCTCTGGAACCCACCCAGATAAAACTTTCCGCTCCTCCCAATTTACTCCCATTCTTTTCATTTACCTCTTCTCCCTTCAAAATTCTAATCTCCTCCATTGAAAATTCTGCGTTGGAACTTTATTATCAATATGCTTAGGTGGAAGGAGCTTGAATATGAATGTAATGGTTAAACATTAATTATTACAGGAGGAAAGACTGATTAGGTGGAAGGAGCTTGAAAATCAAGGAGGGAGAAATGTGCCACTTATCACATACCTTCTTTGCAAATCATGCCCGACATTTTGAAACATTTGTTGTCAGATCATTCCTTTTGGATGCCAGTGCCGGCATTTGTGCCACTTATCACATACCTGACTTGCTTGCGTAATGGTCCAAATGCCCATGATATCGACAAACTAGAAGAGATGTTCAAATTAGGGATTCTACACTACTTTGTCAAGAATCCTAAGTTCTCTAGAGCGAGCGACGTGGTATACAAGTGAGTACTGACATGATATTATTCTTGATTTTTCATAAATAACCTCAAATTGTAACGAACACTTTCAAATTCTCTTACAAATTCTTGTAGATATGACGAAGACTATGAAGGCGATTCAAACTATACTAAATTTGCAGTACTAATCAGGGAGAGAAACAAATTTGCAATAGAGGTGCTAAAGAAGGCAATTGCAGAAGGTAAAATGTCTATTGCAATACTGTTTGGTGCCGGTCACATGGCGGATTTTCACAAAAGACTTGTTAAAGAACTTAACATGGTACCGGTCACGGTGGAGTGGGGCGCTGCATGGTCGATCAAAGAGGGACCCAAAAGCAAACTCATTCATCCCTTGTTAGACAAATTTCAAAGAGAGGATAGGACCTTCATTTTAAGCAGTCGTATTTTTTCTTTCCTTGTAGTGGATTTTTGGGCATGGAGAACCGGGTTCAGATTGCATTACTGGGTTGTTTCTTGGGTCTTTAGATTTAGATACTTTTTCTCCAAGAGACGAAAAGAACGATTGGAGAAACTGCAACTTTGAATTTCATTTTGAATAGGAATGAAATTGAAGAATTACTAGAGGACCCTTTATTTTGCTTTCTTTTTATAGTGAGGTTGGATTCATTTTGGGCAAATTATTTTCTAGAATATATCTACTTACGATAATTAAAAGGATGCATCAATTGTTGTACAATATATTACTTACAAGCACTTACATCACGTTGAATACTTTACTTTATTGGTGCTTTTGATTAATTCAAAATCATTTCCGCATAATTTATAAAATTACGAAAAAAAAGTGTTATACCTTATATTTTGCATGACCGACGTGTCTGGTGCCTGATCGGGGATAGCGCAGGGCCAATATTATTTGAACTTTGAGATTGGTGCAGAACGTATTTGAACGGTTGAGATTTTTCAAAAAGCCACACAAAATATGAGATATCTCAGAGGATGCGAATTTACTTTTTTTCCTATGGCCCTCAGAATTATATGACTTAAAAAATTTAACAGATTAGCATTTATATATCTAGAAACATGCATGTACCTTAAAATTATTATTTTATTTTTTACAAGCAAAAACTATTTGTTTCAAAACAACACGACACTTAAAATTAATACTATTAAAATTTTATTTATTACTCTATAAGTTTCTATTACTTAGTACAATTAATATTATATAGTTCTTCCAGATACACTTAATACAAGATTATGTTACCTTAATTACATTAATAAAATATAAAATTATTCAAAAGTAAAGACCACTTCTGCAAATTGCCCAACACTACTAGAAATATTATGATATGAGTTGGACTATTGTTCTTTATTAAGTACACGGCATGTTTTATTTCACACTCATATCATTGTTTTTGAAGTTCAAAAGTTCAATCCGGACCGTTTAGCATAATCTCCATAATAAAATGATCTTAGATACCATTTTAAACTTTTTAAAAACAATTTACTATTTTTTTATAATTTATCAAAATCGTTGTTTTTCAAAAAATTCTAAAGCATAAAAAACAGTCATTTGCAAAAATTCTAAAAATACTAAAAAAATACATGAAAATATAAATTTGGTTTTCCAACACAATTTTTTATGGGAATTTTTTTGAAGCTTGAACAATTTAGGTCGATTGTTTAAACTTTCAAATTAGAAAATATAAGCGTGAAATAAAATATGTCATTTACAAAAAGTTGTTAAAAAAATATAAAATAAATAAGAGGTCCTAACTAAATGACACTATTACAGTCGCTAAACACTTAATAAACAGTAGAGGTCGATCAAACTTTTGGCAACATTAAATGGATAAAGTTACAACACATTAAATTTTGAGATATATAGAATTCCACACCTGATTTGCATTAGAATTAATATAATTAACACAACATTCAATCTGTCTTAATTAACATGAATGAAAAACAAAACTTGCAGTTGTAATAAAGCAACATAATCTTAGTTTGTAGATTATTTCAAGAGGCTAAGCAAAGCAACAAGCTAAATAACATGTTTCATTCCTAGCAAATACACAAATAAAAAAATAAAAATAAAAATAACTTTCAACCCCCAATCAGTACGTAATGTAGCCACCTATGATAATCCATCTCAATTAGTCTGTAGCAACGTATCCAAATCTTCGAAGCAGTCTGACATGTTCTGATCAAGTATGTCATCTAGACTCCACGGGTCCTTTGAAATTTCAAATGGTTCGGACAAGAGAGGAGAAACATCAAACTGTTGCACTGACACTAGCTTTTCCTGAGACATGCTCTGATTAAATGTGTCATCTAGATGCCACATGTCCTCTGAAATTTCAAATGGTTCCGACAAGAGATGAGGAACATCAAACTGTTGCACTGGCACCAGCTTTTCCTGAGACATGCTCTGATTTAATGTGTCATCTAGTCTCCACATGTCCTCTGAAATTTCAAATGGTTCTGACAAGAGAGGAAGTACATCAAATTGTTGTACTGGCACTAACTTTTTCTGAGACACATTCTGATTAACTATATCATCTAGACACCACGGGTCCTCTGAAATTTCAGACGGCTCTAACAAGAGAGAAGGAACATCAAACTGTTGCGTATCTTGTTGTAGTTGCTCTCCTATCTGTAGCTAATGTTACACATGACAATATAAGCATGTCAAAATAACAAATAACAAACTAATTGCTAATGTATTACAACATACAAATTGAATGAAGCTTAAGTTAGTATACCTGCAAGGGTTGTGAGAAATGGGGGCTTATTCCGATGTTAAACCTCGAGATTATGGTTTTCTGAATGAAAAAAGGGATAAAATTAAATTTATTAGTATAAGACAGAGGAGACAAATTGTGCCTAGTTAGAAGTATAAAAATTATTGATGCAAGCTAACCAAAACATAATTCCTTGTGTACTTCAGTACTTGCAGTCAAACATGTTGATTAGAAGCGATCAAATATGATTAATTAATTAGTAATTAATCTGTACAGTAGTAAACCCGACCGGCCCCCAAATCCTACCCTTCTAATTTCCAAATTAAAGAGGGAAAAAAAACGAAGCAAATTAAAAAGAAAAGAAAAAAAAAGGATTGAGTATCTAAATGACCTTTCTCTTCTCAATTTTATGAAGAGCCTCTACAAGGAACCTATTGCGCTCCTCCACCTCGTGGATCGATTTTGATGTTCCCATGTTTGGGAATAATTTTCTGCAAATGCACATTATTGGGTTTATAAAAGTATCATTAAGGTAGGTTATATGTTTCTGTAATATTAATTGAGATTTAGGGTGTGTGTGTGTGTGTCAAGTTTTAGAAATAGAACTGGTAGCTAGCGGACCTATACCATTTTGAGCTATTGATTTTTCAGGAAAGTACAAGTGTGTGTCAACAAATTGTGCTATTGGTGGCCATCAGCTATTTTAATACATACATATTAAATCTTCATACTTCAAATATATGGTGTATGCTATACTGAAATATCATCTAGACATAAAACAATATCAGATAGCTCCTGGAACAATATCAGATAGTGAATTTAATGTTATAAATGCATACTTTTGTAGGTCCTGGAGCAATACAAGCTTCTTCGTCTCTTCATTAATTTCCTGCGTTTATTAAGTCACAAACATTAGTAAATAAGCCAAATATTCTTAACTAATAAGCATTGCTTTTGAAAGCTCAAGCCAACATGGTTTATTTGTTTAGCAAAAGTTGACCTCATGAATTATATATATACGTGCAGTCTCAGCAAAGAAAAAGGTATCCTGATTAAGAAATCAATCAGAAAATGATAAATACTATACCTCTTTATTTGCCTCCAGGCTGAGCAGTACACATAAAATAATGCAGCAGAAAGAATGACAATGAAAATGTTAGATTATAGAAGCCGATACGAAAGAAGAATATTGTTTACATATCTAATTCACGTTGCACTGCCTAATTATTAGTTTTGTATAAACATGATATTGTGATAATTTGAGATTATGTTCTTGAATAAATAATATAAAAAAATTAAGAATACTTTACCGTTGTTGGTCTGCCATATCTTGTCTCACAAACCTATTGATCTTTTCAATGGTATCCTACAAATAGATTCATGTAATGTTAGGTACTGCCCAGAGAGTACATACAAAGAACTAGGTTCCTTAAATGTTTTGTATAATATTTCGATGCAAAGACATATCTGCATGCTATTTATTTTTCTAATAAAAAGTAACCCATTATAAGTAAAGAAAGAGAACAGATGCGAGAATTGTACCTGCGAGATTACTGGCTTATCACTGTTGTACATCAGCCATAATACAGACAAAGAAAAGCAATACAAAAGAATGAAAATTCATTAGGAAAAATAAATTGATATACTCATATACATAATTGATCATATTATTAAATAGTCTTGTATGGATTAATATGCGTACCTGTTGCCCACTTCCCCTGCATGTGTCTCTGAAATAGTAGCTTGATGTTGTATGTATTCTTGTAATATTCTCTCTACTCTACTCAGAAAAAAATTAAAAAGAACAAAAAATTAGGGGTTGTAAAATAAATTCAGGCCAAATCGGATGAAATTTGTGACTATCCAAGAAAAAACATGCATCTCCTTGGCAGCCGTTTTTAGATTGCATTTCCAAGAAGGTATCATACTTTACATATATTCTTGTAACGTTGAAGATTAATTAGTTGATTGAATTAGACTAAAGATTTTCCTAGCTAAAGGATACACCAAAAATGCATGGAACCATGAAAAACATTCTAGGTGCCAGATAGAGGTGAAGCAACAAACTAATATCGAGTATAATGGGTAAAAAATGAAAAATATTTTTCAAACAATAAAGAAAGATGCTTTCTTTGGAAGAAAAAATAAAAGAAAAGAAAAAAAAAGATTACTTCTTGTTAGAGAAATGCCGTAATCTACCGTTCGGAGCGTACATAATCAAAGCAACATCCACATCGCATAGAACGGATAGCTCGAAGGCTTTTTTGAGGAGTCCCTTGCTTCGTTTTCCATAGGTTATCTGTCTCTCATATTGTGTCTCCTTCTTCTCAATCTTCCTCGGTGCCATTAATTCGTTTGCCTTTTTTTTTTAATCACTTTGCTAAAGGAACGTCTGAGAAAATATTGAATATAAAGAGAGAAAAGATATTAGAGAAGGTAGGATATGATGGAAGTTGGATAAGAGAGTGTAGTTATTATATATATAAATATATTGGTTGTATAAAAGGAAACAATTAAAGGTGCATGATACAATGTACACAGGGTCGGCATACAAAAATAGAAATTACTAAAATATATGATAAATATTAATAGAACTTCTTTTTGTTTCACTCAGCGAATGAGACTTTATTAGAATCACCAATTATGTATCTCCAAATCCGTCCCCAGCATTTTTTTTTCTTTCTATTTTTGACCCTTTTGCAATTTTCCTCTTTTATTGAAAAAAAAAAAAAGAGCGTGTGCAATAGCGGAATATAGCGATCCGTTTTGAAAAATTACTTCAATCTAACATGCGCAACAAAATAATATATTACTTATTTTTATCTTGTAAAATAAACATTTTTTTTAAAGATGTACAATACAGTTTAATCCGAAAGGGAAATGTACCGATTTTTTTATTAATACCCTAAAAAATAAATAAAAATATCAAATATGCCCTCCACTTTTATTTTCTTTTTTCATATCTACCCTGGCCGTCTAAACATGAGGCGGCTAGGTTTTTGTATCAAGCTGTGCACCCTATGTTGGGGCAGTTAGCTACAGTATTTTTTTTTTCTTTTAGAGGTCTTAATATTTTCATCTTAAAAATGAGAAATGAGAATTGAAGATTATTTGTTAACTTTTAATATATCAATATTTTATGTATCAACTTTTAATGACGATTATTTGTTAAATTTGGAGTGCATACATATTAGATCAACTATAAAAGAAAATGACTTAATATGTACGAGACCATAATAACTAAAGAATTAAATGTTAACAATAATTAAAAAAATTAGTCTATTAAAGTATTAATAATGATAAAATTATTGTAGAACTAAAAAATAGTCTATTAATAGATGAACTAATTATATAATTTTATTAAAAATGGTAAAAATTATGCGTGAAATGTAAAGCTTTTTTAAACTATAAGAAGCCATCCTCGTCCCTTCTTAAATTTACTTGCTGAGAATTTATATTTTAAAAATATTTTAGAAAATTTAGATCTAAATAATTATTGAAGAATCACTAAACATATGATTGAGAACTAAAATATACATAAATTCAAAGACAATACAATTCACAGTCCATGGAAAAAATAACAAGTAAAAAAAAACATTATTTTTCACATTATACTTTTACAACAATAATACCTTCACTACTTAATTAAATTCAAAAGATCATGCAAATTTCTACAAATCCCAATTAAAAAAGTTTTATTATGGATAAATTTATGATGTTAATGTCTGTAGAGTTCAATGTCATCAAAATTGCTTAAAAGGATATTATCAAAACAAACAACATCAATTTATAATCCGCCAAAATATGTCTAGTTTCTATAACTTCTGAAGATCGGTTAATTTCGTTTTTATAGCTTAACTCTAAGAAAATGCAAGAGCATGTGCATTTCAATAATAAATTAACTTTAAATGGTGATATGATAATTATATCATTTATTACAAGAAAATAAATCATCATTAATTTAAGAGCCTTGCTCATGTAATAATCTTATTAATATTGACACATTAAAGATTGCAATTAATTTCTAAGACTATTAGGAGTATGTCAAAGAATTATATCAAAAATACTAAATGGATACAAGTTAAAAATAGATATAACTTGTAAGAACAGTTTTTTTTTTTTTTATAAACTTGACAGAAGCTAAGAACAATTGTTAAAGTTATTTATATTCAAATATAATCAATTGTACTATAATTGGAATATGCATGCTCTAATAATCAATGATATTATAAATAAGAAAACTAAAACTCCACAAAATTATTTAGATATTAAGATCTCTTAAAAAAAAAACTGTAGCTGATCACTCCGCCCGTGAGCGGTTTAATCAAAAAAAAAAAAAAGTAATTGACCGTCCCAGTAAGAGGCGGTCTGGTACAAAAACCTGACTGCCTCAAATACCGCATTGGTACAAAATCCTGACCGCTCCACGTTTGGATTAAAAAAAAAAAAACGGATGGCATATTTGATACTTTTATATTTTTTTTTAGGGAATTAATAAAAAAAATCAGGGAAACGTACTATTACAATTGAAACATATTTAAGATTAAAACCGTCCAGTAAGCAATGACGAAACGTATTCCTTTGAAAAGAACAATACCTCAAATCAAAATACATATATATGCATTAAACAAATATATATACTCCTCACACAAGATCTGTAACTAAAATAAACTATTGATTGGACTGAAGCGTCCCTTGGTGCCTTAGTTTTTTGTGGAAGTGAAACTGTTATCGTTGCAAAAAATTCTTAATATAAATCCGCCGAAATTCAAAGAAAAAAAATGGGAGAGTGCGTCATTCAGAATTTCAGATTATTCTAAATTAAATACAGGGAGATTAAATTATTTGCACGCGTAAAACAGCAAGATAGCCATAAAGAAAAAATCATAATCAAAATTTTACTAAATGGTTTTTCTCTACATATATTAGTAACATCCAAACAGCACTGATACTAGAAACCAGTGCACAACAACAGGTGATTTTCAGACAAACCAAAACCAAATTATGAACTTCTAGCTGGTAGAATTCACTTATTTTAGTGTTTCAAAATTTCCACCACTACCTTGTCCGAAAATTTGAAAAATAGAAAACCATGAGGATAAATTTGAAAGAAACTATGCTCTCTCCAGATTACTGCACATTGGTTAGCTCCACATCAAAGATCAGCCAAGAGTTCTTAGGTATTGGTCCCGTTGCTTTATCCCCATAGCTGCAATAAATTTGAATCATAAACAAACCATCAAAATATAAGGAAAAATAAATCAAATTAGAAGCCTAAGACCACGTGTCAAATAAACAGTGACCTAGAAATTTAGTAAGGTTTCACTAATTGCACTCATTATTTATTTGAATGTAATCACCTGTATTTGAAATATATTTAATCAATAACCATAAATTTTGAGTTATACGCCTGCAGCATCAAGTTGTTAAAATAATATATGTTGCAAGTTTTAGTCAGTATGGGAACCAGAACCACTTTCAATTTTAAAGGTCCATTTTAGGTCTTTTTCTTAACCAAATGAACAATGAAAAGGCCAATAGGATCCAATTTATGGTTCCTATGTTATATTATATAATTGATTTATGGTTGCTCTCAATCTAGAAAGTTGAGTATTACTTGCAAGCAAATGCAAAAAATGTTCATCTCCATTTTAAAGTTCAGTAAAATATTTGCAAGAAAATAATGTCACTTCTAATTAGGTTGTGTCCAAATTATATTCTAATAGAACCATGGTTTAATATAAAAAAAAACAATGGAAGAGATGTATAAGTACAAACCCCATAGCTGGTGGGACTGTAAGCCTCCTTTTATCTCCAACACGCATCCCTAGAATAAAAGAATTAATTTTAGATCAAATAACATTATAATTAAGCACCAGTGGTACCAGATGGCATTGGCTGCAACTTTTGGTATTGTTGGTTTCTCTATTGATTGGCAGTTTGGCACTCTACTTGCTAGGTTCTATTTACCAGATAATAGGAACAAACTTTCTATTTTCTACATTATTAGATGAAAAGATACACGAACAAACAAATGAACAAAATGAATAAGAAAAAAGCATGAAATAGTTGTACATACCATTAACACCAACATCCCAGCCCTTGATGACCTGGCCTACACCTGTTTTCAAAA
The DNA here is from genome assembly GCA_033356055.1 of Carex pumila. Lineage (NCBI taxonomy): Eukaryota > Viridiplantae > Streptophyta > Magnoliopsida > Poales > Cyperaceae > Carex > Carex pumila. The sequence goes on along the minus strand of JARJHM010000383.1, from coordinate 131,224 downwards.
AAAGGAATTTTGTAATGCCATGTGTTAATCTGCTACAATTATGATCGGGTAAAATAACAGAATTAAAAAATCAAGAATTGGGTAAGGATTCCAGATCATGTGTGGTAAGCACTGCCGACAACCGGCATATTTTTCTATGGGATGCGACAAGTGAGTGCATTTTTTTTCTTTTTTTTTGTTTCAATTAATTAGGTGGTTAGTTCTGACTTCAAATGAAACCACAGTTCACAAAAAAGTCTATATATATTACCAAGGCGAAACTTAAATGGCCTTTGACCAACATTTGAGTCGAAAATCTTTCCATTCTTTAGCTTCCCAATATAAGTCACAGAAACCTTCACCAAGAAACGAAAGATGAACATTAGCAAAGGTAGAGATATATTAAAATCAGCAAATCATAAGAGTACTTGGAAAAAGTTATATTGGTTCCAACACAAGGCCACTTTGAGATTTTTGCACATAAGAGATGATTAATATGTTAAATATAGTATTGAGTATATTTCATGCAATATGTAAGTGTACTTCATCAGATGAAAATGTTTGATCATACATACAATATGCATCTTGCAGTTCACACTTAACCTTTTGCTCTGACAGTAGATATTGGATTGGTACGAGGATAAAAATCATTATATTTTCCAACGTTCAAAAAAAAAAGACACTGAACCAACAAGGATAAACCTATGAATAGTGAATTGTAAAAAACACACAACATATGAACACCACACGTCATGCACAGGTCAAAACACCACATCAGTGTTAGGCATGCCGTGTTGTAAGAAGTCGTGTCCAAAGTTGGATAAAATCGGCACGTGTAAACACGGCACGTCCAATGCACGTCTAGACACGGATCAAATTTACACAACTCTAAATCATCTTATATTTAACCTCAACTAAACCATCAGTTTCCACTTTCCACCAATGAGAATGGGATATTAATTTGAACATGAGCATCTTGCTGCTTAATTTAACTTCAAAATTAGATTTGCTTCTTCGGTTCATTACTAAAAGGTTTACAAAATAAAAGCCCCAACAAACTCAAAAGAGCATGAGAAGCCCTTACATGTAAAATTGCAACGAAGCAATCATAAAAAAATTACAATAATTCTGGCAACGTATTCTACATCAGAATACAACAAAGTAAATCTCAATTTCCATACAAATCAATCTGAACCGCTACTCATCAGATGTCTAAGCACGTTTCGGCACTCCTAAACACGGCATATCATGCCGTTCCATGCCAATACAAGTGTTGTGTCCGAAATCGGTACTGTTCAGCACAGCACGGCATTGTGCCAGACACAGGTTGGCCCAACACTTTTAGAATTCACTACCTACAAATAAGTACACTCAGCACTCCAAAGGTAGGTGCCAAATTAACACTATTTTAAGGGAATTTTTCCGTAACACCAACAAAGCATTCATGATGTGTTTCCAGGTGAGATTGTTCACTGCCAATGTGCAAAAACTATATGGTGACAAACAAATCATTGCATCTGATAGAAATAGGATCCTTACAAGTCAATTTGGAAGAGATAGTGCAGCAAAGTAGCTAATGAGAGGCTATGCTATTATACATAGCGCGGATTGGTCCAAACTATGGATCAATATCTTTGTTTTCAAATTTCAAACAGTCAATCTGCACTGTTCAACATGATCTTCACATGAAAATGTACTTGCAGACTACATTTTATATTTTTTAGAATTTTTTATTATTATTTTAGATAGGTAAAAAATCACAACTTTTGAATGGTCTAAAATGTTTTATATTTCTACCTATCTTAAAAAACAGTAAAAAAAATTCTAAAAAATGTAAAGTTTCATCTAAAAGTACATTTTCATATGGAGATCAAGTTGAACGGTTCAGATCAATTGCTTGGACTATGAAAAATGAAGATATCGACCCATAGTACAGACCAATATGTGCTATGCATAGTACCGTAGCCTCACTCAAAGTTATGGCAATTTATTCATCTTTCACTGGACAAAACTTAAAACTATGAAGCCTAAGTTGCAGATTAATGAAAAACTAATAATATGAATGTACCTTGCTCCCTGGAGTAGCCTTTTTGCCATCAGGTCGGCCCATGGAGATCTCCTCTACTACCAATCCATTTCCAAAAGTGCGAGATTGTTGAGGCTCTTTCTCGTCTTCTTCTTTCTCTTCTTTTTTGCCTTCATTTTTCTCAGCACTTTTCTTGTTCTTCTTTTTCTTTTTCTTTTTGGATTCTTTTTCATTAGCATCTCCAGGTTGGCCATTCTCACTATACCAGGCAAAGGAAATAAGGGAATACAGCGATTAACATTTTAGATAAGTACCAGCAGAAGTACAAAAAGAATTTATTAAAATGTTTCTTACGTATCAATCATCTTTTTGGAAACAGGTGTTTCTTCTTGTACAGCATCTCCTTTCATACGTTCTTTGGTTTCCTTCAGTTTCTCACTTCTAAAAAGTAAATGATGCAAACAAGTTAAACTAAATCAATAATACAAATCCTATGGTTTTCCAAAGCAATCAGTAAGCAAATAAATAATATCATACCCATCATTTGGTGCCTTCGCTTCAACTCCATCCTCTGCACTCACACCAGACAAGCTTCCATTTTCACCCTTCTCTTTCTTTTTACTCTTCTTATCCAGTTTCTTCTTCTTCTTTTTTGATACCTCAGTATCCTCCCCCATTTTCTCATCATCCATAGGGGCAGAACCGCCAAGCTTCCTCTTTTTGTTTTCTTCTTTTCCTTCTTCAGTTTTCTTTGGATCAGATATAGGGAATCCATCTTCGTCTTCACTATCCCCTTGAGAGAGGGTGACGACTGCCAGCTGGCGCTGGGACCCATCGAGTGCATCATCACTGTCACTTACTTGGCGGTTCTTCTTCTTGGATAAACGGCTTTTGTCTCCATTTGCTGTTTTTTCTTCCTCTAAAATCTCTTCAATGACAACTAGAATTGTTTTCAAAATTAAAAAAACTGAATGTACCTACTCAAAAATATCAGATGTCTGAAAAACAAAAAAGCACGATAAATGTATAAATCTAGACAAATACAAAATAAAAAAAGGACTCTAGCAAAGAACAATATCTAATTTAAGAAAAACCTAATCCTTAATAATCCTGGATAAATATATATATATATATATATATATATATAGAGAGAGAGAGAGAGAGAGAGAGATGGGCTACGGTGACCCATGGAGTAAAATGAGTTGGTGCTCCATAGCACTTATTTCTATTTTGAAAATCCAAATTGATCCAAACCACTCAACATGTTCTCCATATTGAAATGTGCTTGGAGACCAAATTTTACATTTTTTGAAATTTTTTTACTATTTATTAAGCAATTTTGAAAATCGCTGATCCAATGGTCCAGAAATTTTTATTGTTTTTACTGTTCACAGCAAAACAGCAATTTTCAAAATTGCTTAATAAATAGTAAAAAAATTCCAAAAAATGTAAAATTTGGTCTCCAAGCACATTCAATATGGAGATCACATCTAACGGTTCGGCTCAGTTGTTTGGACTTTCAAAATGAAAATACGACATGGAGTACAAACACGTTTTACTCCATAGCTTACCGTAGCTCATCTCTCTCTCTCTCTCTCTCTCTCTATATATATATATATATATACATATATATTTATATATATTGCTTGAGAAGGCCTTACTCTTTGCAAACAAGAAAACCGCAACTTTTCATTGTTGGCATCCCAAAAACCCTAAACAAGCACGTAATAAGAAACAGCAACCAAAAAAAGCAACAATAAATATTCCTCTTTCATTTTGGTTACCTCCGCTTTTATGAGGACGGGCTCGGGCATACATATCGCCATCATCGTCATACATGTCAACATCATCATCATCATCAATGAAGTCAGATTCATACTCATCTTCGTCAGAAAAATCAATATAATCAGAGTCTTCGCTGTCTGTCTCGGCAATATCCTCTCCACAAGGCTCTCTTATACAAAAGATAAGGAAATTCAGTTCTTCAAAATAAAAAATATCACAAATCAGCAAGTACTTTATAGCACATTATTCATACTCAAGTGTGTGTAATCAGACCTGACTGAACTACACTTGTATAGTCACTGCTCAGCTTATCGCAATAATTTCCTCATTTTATTTTGATTCATTTTGATACCCAATTTTATGCAATTAGACCTGATAGAACTACAATTATATCATCAAAACATAACTTAGCATTATATTTTGCCACTGATGACCTTAATTTATTTTGCAACTTGGCCTCCATTTACACCAAGAAATCCCAGGAGTGAATACTGTTAAGCATTCACTCCTCACCACCAACAACTAAAAAATAATATTAACAAATACCCCACATGTAAGCAAATAGACAGCATTTCAAGATATTTTTACAAGTGAACAGAGAAAAAATACTGACAAACACAAGTGAAAAAAAAAAAAACAAACAAAAGCCTGAAAGTGCTGGTACAAGTATGACAAAAATACAAAAATAACAAAAAAAATTAAACATAAAACAACACTAGCAAGAAATATAACATAAAAAAAGGATACTGGTTGCCATCTCTGGGGCCCACATAGTAGCCAGTGAGATGCACACTGCTCTTGCCAAGTACAGAGAAGACGACCTCCTCCTGCTCCTCAAACTCAAGCTCCAGGTGGCATGTCTCGCATTTGTCAGCAAATAGACTGCATATCAGCACTGGGCTCTTCGCCCCCACATTGCACTGCACTGTTGTCTTTGCCGCAGCTGCTTTTGTTGCATTTGCTCCCACTGCATTTCCCAAAGTTGCCTGCACATTTCAAAAATTGCAAACAAATTAGAGAAATGAGTGAGGCTATGGTAATATGGATATTAAGCGCGCCTGCGTTATGGACTCATATCTCTGTTTTTAAAGTCCAAATAGTCGATCCGAACCATTAAACCATTAAACATGATCTCCATATGAGAAGGTACCATTCAAAATCAGTCACTTTCTACCTATCTAAAAATATAATAAAAATATTCTAAAAAATGTAAAATTTTGTCTACAAGTACCTTTTCATATAGAGATCATGTCTAACGGTTTGGATCGATTATCTAAACTTTGAAAAAAGCGATATGGATCCATAGCACCAGTTGATCCGTAATATGCAAATTACCATAGCCTCACTTTAGAGAAATTCACAGGACAATAGACTTAAGATAGTAGCCTGGCACTGATTAGACCGACCTGATGGGTAAACTGGTTCAATTTGGATTATGATTTGGGTGGGGCTGAAGGCTTCATTTTTAGTCACCAGGTACACCATCACTAGTTCACTATCTCATTACATATTTGCCTGTCCTTTCTACCAGAATGGAATTTGAAACCCTAATAGTTTGATTTTTCTCCAGGAAACACCACACTACACTATATAACAAAATAACATTTTTTCACAACATCTACCTATTTGGCATTATTTGATATACTAGACTGTAAGAAGTGAGCCTTTACATTATAAAGTAAAACGAGCTGGCTAGCAATGGATAAAAATAGTTGAGAAGCAAAAATTAATCCCATCAAAATGAGACAAAAATATGCCTAATATAACCTGAGAAATACGGAGCCTCCCTCTAGTCTCGTCAAAGCTGTGCGTGTAAGGCTTCCCTGGCTTCACCTCAACACCTACAGAAGTCACAAAATTAATAATTTAAAGACCGATAGAAACAGTATTCAGATGCGAATATAGCAGCATTTTTCTCACCCCAAAAGGCCATTGTTGAAGGGAGAAGTGGGAGCTGCTCGCTATCTTTTGTTAGCGATCAGATAATGGGAGGCGCGAAAGATGATTAGGGTTTAAGATCTAGAAATTTCTCGAAGGCGTCAGGGTTTATGAGCACCCCTAAAACCCTAGCAAGTGAGAGCGGCGAAGAGGAGTGCGATGTAATGTAATAGTAACCTGGCTGAGAAGAGAGGCTTTTACATATGTATCCTTTACAAAATTTAATATTATAGGAGAAATTTCATGTATACCCCTCAAAAACTTCAATATTTCGTATTTCTCCCTCTAAATTTTAAAATTACATATTTCCCCCTCTAAACTTCGAAAATTACATGTTTATCCATTTTATTGTCCTTTATATTAAAACTAATTCTAAATTTATAAAATACCTGCTTTACCGATCCGAGCCCAATTTTGAATCTAAAGGGTTACTATATTGTTCGATTCGAGCCTATCGCAATAAGATTATTGCATGTTCACTTCAAGATTCGTGCTAATCTAGTCCGTATGGATCTCAAAGTAATTTTGATCCGCATGCAACACATTAAAATCTGTGCACATTGCTTCAATATCCGTGTGTGTTCGCTTCAAGATTCATGTTGATGTAGTGTGCACCGATCTTAAAGCAAATTGGACGGTAGAGGAACCTTCAGATTCAAATTGGAGTCAGATGGGCATATTATGATTTTTTAATAAAAGGGTAAAATAGGTATTTTATAAATTTAGAATGTGTTTTAATATAAAATACAATAGAATGGGTAAATATGTTAGTTTTTGGAGTTTAGAGGAGGTAATATGTAATTTTAAAATTTAGAGGGAAAAATATGTAACTTGAAGTTTTTGAGGGGTCTGCGTGAAATTCCTCCAATATTATAAAATATACAATTATGTTAGAGCAGTTTCAATCCAACAATTGAAATTAATTACTAAATAATAATTATAAAAATTTTAGAAATTAAGCAATCCACTGCTACATTGGTACAATCAATCAAACAATTGAGAATTAAACACTTGGTCAATAAGAATTAAACATTTGACCAACTCATTTTTAGAAAAAAAAAAATTGGATAAAGAATATTTTTGTGTTATTAGAAAAAGAAAACATATTTTTCCATTTTATTTTCACATTATTTCCAAAGTTTTTTTTTCTCCTTCTTCTAGTAAGCCACGGGGTCAATGATAACTAGAGAGCATATACCATACCATACATATTTTTCCATTTCATTTCATTTTCACATTATTTCTTCTTCTTATATATAACTAAATAATTATTTAATAGTTGTTTGCTCTAGTTTTAATTATAAGTCTGTTTGACTTGCAGATTTGCATCACTCTGATCATTTCTTTGTGATCATACTTAGCGTCAGCCGTGCAACTTCTATGAACAATTCAGTTGTTATAGGAAAACATATAAGATTCCATCGCAAAACCCAAAAATTTAATTAATATCAAAAAAAAAAAAAAATTCAAATTCTAACCATTTTTTAGTGGAATTTCGAAAAATGCCCAAATCAATGAGAATCTCACCGGTTATATAATTTTTTTCTGGTGAGATTCTCACCAATTCTTTAATCTCTTTTCAGTGAGGTTCTCACCGTATTTTTTTTAATTAATTTATTTTTATTGAAATATTATAAATGTTTAATATATTTTTTTGAAAATAGATGGAACACAATATAATTTGATTTATTAAAAAGACTACGATAAATAACCTGGATCAACATTTTTCAAGGCAGATTTTTCACGGTTGTAAAAAAAATTAATATTTTTCTTTATGTGTTATTGGAAAAAATAAATATGTTTTGAATTTGAGTTATTGATCGCAGTTTAAATGTCACTTCTATATAATACATAAAATATTATGATATTTATAGTACATTTAATTTCTAAAAAGTTGTATCTATTTTGAAAAATCTCTTTGAATAAAAATTATTAAATAATTTAAAGTTTTTTTTAAATAGATACAACTTTTTAGAAATTAAATGTACTAGAATGATGACAATATATTTTGTATTTACTTAGAAATGACTTTTGAACTGGAATCAATATCTCAGAATTCAAACATTTTATTTCAATAACACATAAAATATTAATTATTGCCAATAAAAATCCGGTTTGAAAAATATTGATCTAGATTATTTGTTGCGGCTTTTCTAATAAATCAAATTATATTGTATTCTATTTATTTTAAAAAAATATTAAACATTTATAATATTTCAATTCAAATTTTTTTTAAGAATTTATGTTTTGTAAACAAAACAAATCCGTTGAGAATCTCACTAGAAAGAGATTATAGAACCGGTGAGATTCTCACCGGTTTGGGCATTTTCCAAAATCCCGCTAAAAAGCGGGTAGAATTTTTTATTTTTTTGGATATTAATAAAAATTTCGGCAAAATAGTTATTTCTAGGCATAATCACAAAGAAAGAAACAAAATGCTACACGTCAAATGAATGTGTCTATATAAAAATAAGACAAAAGAGATTTCAACTATTAAATAGACTTATATAACTAATGAAATTTAAAAAATTCAGATTTAATGATATAAGTGGAAATAAGAAAATATTTTAATTTAAAATTTGAGTATTTTGATGGAAAAAAAAAGGTAATTTAAAATATTTGATGAGTATACAAGTAAATTTTAATGTTGATAATTGTAATCTCAACCTTTCAAATTTCAGCATAGCTAAGACTTTGCTTTTTCCCGGATAGCAAAATTAATATTTTCTATGCATGTGACACGTCGTTGGTTAGAAATTCGAATAAATAATTTTTGTGAATGCTAAAGTGTCTAATCTCTACTTTTATTTAAAAAAAAGGTTGAGCGTAGCTGAACTTGAATTGCAAAATTAAATACTATAGTATAGTACTTAGATATATTTACTCGAGTGCTGAGGTGTTTCTAATTTATTAAATTTAATTTTAAAATTTATCAGATTAATTTTAAATAGCGAATTCAAATCGCTGAAATATATTTATTTTACAAATGATGCATTTATATTTTGAAAATTTTGAATTAATTTTATATAGAGTCAAGTAATAAAAAAAATAATGTAATTAATTTTTAAATATCTTTTTACCGCCTGATTATATAAAAATAATTCAAAATTTTAAAATATTCACATGTAAACATATTACTTGTAAAATATATGAGTTTCAACAGTTCTGATTTCTCATTTAAAATCAATTTGATAAATTTTATAATTAAATTTACAAAAAAAAAATAATAAACTTAAGTAACAAGATTTGCTTGAGTCCAATGCCCACTGGACCCAAAGTGGTTCTAATGGGTTCAGTAACCATCAGATTTGCTTTAGGATTTGTGTATACGGATTTTAAAGCAAACGTGAAATTGTGGAGACAAATTTTAAAGCAGATCCGACAGTTAGTGAACCTATTGAAACCACTTTGAATCCAATAAACATTGGACCCAAGCTACTTCCCTTAAATAACACCCTTGTTCTACTCATATTTATTTGTTCCTTGGAATCAGCGGTTGCAAAACTGAGTCCTTATTCTAGTACCTGAGATGCAATTTAAAATAATAGACGGTCCGGATTAATTCCAGCCGAACCAAATTCTATCCAATACTTGTTGTGAGCTGTGGCTGTAGGGGTCTGCTTTAAGATTAGTGTCAATTTAAAATAACAGTCCAGATTTAACCGGCCATTTTTATTAATATCCCCCCCAAAAAAAAAATTTTAAAATTGTCTCCGTGTTTGGTTTTTCTTTCAAAATTGTTCTGACTGCTGGGCCCATGAGTGGCCCAAAACACCAAGCAAATCGCTTCCTGTAGGAGTGGGCCACACCTCTACTGCCCCTGGCTTGGGCGATCTGCTAGAGGTGTGGTCCGCTTCTACAGGAGGCGGTTTGGTACAGATGTGAGTGTGTGACTCATCTCTGTTGGGGGACGGTCTGCTTGTTTTGAGCTGTCCATGAAACTAGTGATCGGAACAGTTTTAAAAAAAAAAAAACATGAAGCAGTTTAAATTTTTTTTTTTTTGAGTATTAATTAATGAATATGATTTAACACTTGCACTCAGATACATGGGGTGATACGGATTCTGCAAAACCATGGGCCACGCCGCTGACTCGCTGAGGACTACAGTATTATATGTAACAACGCTCCAGTTTTGAAGTCCCTTAACACCTCCATTTCACTCTATTACAGTTTACGCCGCTGACTAGAATGGACGGGATCAAGCTCGAGTTGGCAAATTTTAATTGGGAATTTGAAAAATATATTTCTCAGTCTTTTCAGCCAATTTCAGGTCATTTTCTTCTGACGTTGGTTGCATAATTACAAAAAATGATAATCACTTTGACAAATATTTCATTTTGATATTATTTTTTAAATAAAACTCAAATTTAAATTTAACATGATAGTCACTTTGACAGATATATCATATTTGTAAAAGTGATGAGAATTGATATATGATTTACAATATATTTAATAATTTTAAACTTTTTTGGTCCAACATTAACAATTCTTGACGGCCATTTTTATTAATATCCCTAAAAAAATCAAAATTTAAAAAATGCTCCTGTCTTTCATTTTTTTTTAAACATGCCCTGACCGTCAGAATTACGAGCGACCCATTCCTCTAGTGAGGCGCCAGTCCCTGGGGCGCCCTACTAGGCCTATGAGGCGCTAGCCCCTGGGGCGCCCTATGGTTTTTTTTTATTTTTTTTATAGAGATCTTAGTATTTTGATTTAAATAATTTTGTGAATTTTTTTTTCTTATTTAGAGTGTATGCCAAAAAATAAAATATTTGATATATTTACGAAGTGATGTCGTAAATTTTTATAACTTTGATTTTTTTTTTGTGAACTTTGATTTTATTTGTCAGTTGGATATCATAAGTCTAAATATACCACTAATAAGGACTTGACCTTTATTATGGTTTTTATAATATATGTATAATATACACATATACACATATACATATACATATACTAGTATTTTGATTTGAATAATTTTGTGAAAAAAAAAAGTTTTCTTGTTTAGAGTGTATACCAAAAAATAAAATATTTGATATATTTATGGAGTGATGTCCTAACTCTTTATAACTATGATTTTTTATTTTTTTTAGTGAACTTTGATTTTACATGTCAGTTGAATATCACAAGTCTAAATATAACACTAATTAAGGACTTAGCCTTTATTATGGTTTTTATTATATATGTATAATGAGTGGGGTTAAAATGCACCCTCTTTTTTGTGCTCCAAACGTGCATCCTTTCCTCGTTTCTTTATTTTTAAAGTTCAAATAGTTGATTTGAATCTACCAACGTGTTCTACATATTAAAATGTGCTTGGAGACCAAATTTTATATTTTTTGGAAATTTTTTACTATTTTTTCAGAATATTTTATTAAACTTAACAATAATAAAAAATTCAGCACAGTGATGATTTTCAAAAATTCTGAAAAAATAGTAAAAAATTTCCAAAAAAATGTAAAATTTGGTCTCCAAGCACATTTTAATATGTAGAACACGTTGGTAGATTCAAATCAACTATTTGAACTTTAAAAATAAAGAAACGAGGAAAGGATGCACGTTTGGAGCACAAAAAAGAGGGTGCATTTTAACCCCACTCATGTATAATATACACATACACATACACACACAAACATATACACATATACATACACATACACATACACATATACATATATACATATACATATACAAAGCTACATATATACACATCCTATTTTAGTAGTTCTAAACTACTATTTTGAATAAAGGCTAAGTCCTTAATTAGTGTTATATTTAGACTTGTGATATCCAACTAACAAATAATATTAGTATACATATACACATACAACATATATACATATTGCCTTTTGTACACATGCAATCCCATGTGATAAAACATAACATATACTCCTTTGGATCCGATACAATGTTTGTATAAAAGTTATGTCCTTACCACTTAGTAATCATGTGATCAAGGTTTGGCCCAAATTGCCAAAATACTTGGTTATTGTTCCGCACAGAATATATGCTACAAAGTTTCAGTATAGCAAGCTATACCTTTTAAACCTTTGTTATGCCCTGTCAATTTAGATAGCAAGTGTATTATCCTATTGATGAGTATGCTCAGGTATCGATCCACAGGGATGGAAAAAAATAACCAGACTTATCCTAAAATTACTTAAGATTTTAGAAGTGAGAGAAATTGGTTTGGTTTGGTTCTAACAATTCTAATGGTTTATGACAAGTTTAAAAAACAATAAAGAGAATTTAAGTTGTTTTCAATTGATAAAAAGGCGTTTCTGGAGTTCAGATTTCATTTCTGTTCAGCTCCGAGGCATACAGCCCGTACGGATTCCCGTACCGCCCGTAGGGGACCCCGAGTTAATGCAGCAGCTATTGTTTTCTGTGTTGGTGCTAATGTTTAGGGTTTCTATCGACCAGATTTAGATGCCTAACCTCAACTTTCGCATTTTGGCTTAGCACCCGATTACCGGACTCAAATACTTCCCTCTTAGATGCGTTAAACCTCAACTTTCGCATTTTGACATAATTTATCTAAGTTACTTGTTAGTTTAATAAAAGTATCCAAGGACTTTCTCCTCAAGGAAAGTTTCGCCTTTCGGGTACTCCTTGGTTTCACACTACTTCATATACTTTATTCGGTTGGATTAAATGTCATAGACTTGGCTCCTAACACATAGATGTGCGCATTCATCTAGAGGGATGACTAATCAATTCAAGCAAGCACAAATAAAGCAATCAAAATACTACTCAACAAAGTAAAAACAAAGCATTCAACACAAAATCCAAGTAGCATGCAACAAAACTAAACTAGAAACTACATCTTAACCCTAGAAACAAAGTAAATTAGTTATTCATGTTCATGAGATAACACAAATAACAAGAGATGAAAGAGTTCATGACAAAACAGTGAAAAATCCGAAGATCCGTTGCAAACTCGCGTTTTTCACTTCTCTTCCTCTTTTCCTCCTCTTGTCTTTTGCTCCAAGAAAGGTTGTCCAAGTTCCAGTGGTGAATCCCCATTTTCCTTGGTGTGGAATATCTCATTTAATGCCCCAGATTGCGCCTCCAGAGGTTTCCTTTTCAGCCTCCTTGAATTAAGCTGATTTCAGATTCCAGCTAGATTTTTTCATTTAGGGTCCTACGGTCTGTAGGGAACCCCATACGGGCCGTATGCCTGTGTTTTGTCTTGGAGACTTGATGCCTCTACCGTGGAACCTTCTGTGTGGTGGGGCAAATCCTGTACGACCCGCACGGTATGTCATACGGGCCGTATGAAAAGTAGTCAGAACCAGTTTTTCACCCTTTTTCCTGCAAAATACCAAACAAAACATAGCAGTACCACATTTCATCGAAATACAAGTATAAAGTCCACATTTATAGGCTTTAAAACACAGGTTTTAGTGCGAATTAGGGCTGTAAACTAGACATAATATGGAGATATCAGATATGATCTAGTTTGGACCGAAATTTCATACAAACTAAGGCGTATTAGATCCAACATATCAAAAAAAGAGTATGCATGTGATCCATGACATGATATCTCTTGGTTAAAGATCTCCAGCATATTGCATCTCCAAATGACATTCATCAACATATACATGCATACATAATAAAAAATAAAAATTCTCAGTTAAAATTTTCGTTCAAAATTATAAGAAAATATTTATACATAAAATTAATTGAATCTGTATAAATTTTATACGAACCACTGAAAATCAATTTCGTAAAAAAAAATTATTGCATATTATATGAATTTACGACATCACTTCATAAATATATCCAAATATTTTATTTTTTGGCATACACTCTAATCTTGTTTAGATCAAAATTATTTAAATCAAAATACTAATATATGTATATGTATACGTGCTTATGTGTGTGTGTGTGTGTATGTGTATGTATATGTATATATTATACATATATTATACAAACCATAATAAAGCCCAAGTCCTTAATTAGTGTTATATTTAGACTTGTGATATCCAAATGACAAATAAAATCAAAGTTCACTAAAAAAAAATAAAAAAAAATCAAAGTTATAAAAATTTACGACATCACTTCGTAAATATATCAAATATTTTATTTTTTGGCATACACTCTAAATAAGAAATATTCAAATCAAAATACTAAGATCTCTCTAAAAGAAAAAAAAAAAAAAACAATGGGGCGCCTCAGGAGCTGGCACCTCACAGGCCTAGTGGAGCGCCTCAGGGACTAGCGCCTCACTAGAGGAATGGGCAGCCTGTAATTCTGGCAGTCAGGGCATATTTAAAAAAAAAATGGGGGACAGAGGCATTTTTTAAATTTTGATTTTTTTTAGAGATATTAATAAAAATGTCCGCAATTCTTGATGTATTATCAAACAAATCTCAAATTATATAAAATTTAATTATCAGACTATCCAAATATTCAATAATATATATGTATGAATTAACTCTGTACTTAACTTTATCTAAATTGATTTATTTTTTTGTTAAAAATAAAATAATTATTATCAAGTGCTTCAAATAATTGGTCGCAACTTCTTCGTATAACCGGTCTTTTCTTGATAATTACATTTCTACCGGTTGCCTCCAGTGCAGCGTTTAATTTAACTGGAAATTGTTGCAGAAAATTCTTATAAATAAACGTAATTGAAAAAATTATTTTATTTAATTGAATGTTACATCAAAATCTGCATTGTCTACTTGGTCGTCAGATGGGGAACTTCAGATTTTGTTCGGACTATTGGATCCGATATGAATAAAATACCCGCCTAACTTTACAACAGTAGGTGGGCTTCATGATCCGGTTCGGAACTTGACAAGTGTGTCTCCAAATAGAATAGATAAAACTCCATCTAAATCCGCAGTTATTTAATCGGATTTCAATTTATTTTAATGATAAGTTTCTATAATATTTTCAGTAAATTAATAAAATGTCTCAATTTTTCAATAATGTGACAAAAATCTTAACAAATTTATGGTTTTCTTTTGTGAAAGATGAGACTAAAACTTATTTTATTATTCTTGATATATGTCATCGGATCGGATCGGATTGGACTCGTGTAATCACAACCCGGTAAACACTACCATTGAAATCCAGCCGTCGCGCCGCTCTATTTTAATGGCGCCATCGCTTTCTAAATCTTTCTTTCTCTGCCAGGTAGGATTTTATTGGGGCTTTCATTGTCAGATACTGCATCAAAATTGGCTCACAAGATAACAAAGAGAAGAGAACAGAAACGATGTGGAGAAGGCTCGCGTGTCAGCTCCGCCCGATCGCCGCTACCCGATCCGCTGCCGCGTCCGCTTCAGGCGGCACGCTTCTTGTCCGTCCGGTTATCGCCTCAGTTCCGGCTCTTTCCTTCTCTTCTCTCGGTATTTACATCTCTGATCACAGCAACTTCTCAGTTTCTTTTCTTTTCTTTTTTTAATCTTGTCATTCTGTGCAAATTCCTCTTGGAATCTGGTACTTTTAAGAATAAATTCAAAGAAGTTGCGATTTGGTCTGCGGATTCCTCTTAATCAGCCCCCCTCCCTCCTCAAAATCTTTTATTTGCCTCTGTAATCTCCGAAAATAACTCTAATTTTAGTCTTTATTAGTGTGATTTGCCATGTGCGATCGGAAAACAGAAACGAAGTTCTTTTGTTTTTTTATTATCCCTGAAATCTATGGTTTATTTGCTGCTTATTGTGAGAAGCTTGTAGAGTCGTTTGATTCCTTTGGATGTACAAGTCAGAATATGTCAATTGCAGCAATGTCTTCCATAAATTTGCGGGTTTATATAAAATACTACTAGAGATAAATTAATGCTCATTATTCACCATCTTTGTGTGGATGGACAAAATTCATGTGCTATACAGTTAAACATCTCAAAAACAATCTGGAAGTGGCTTATTTATATAGTTGATACATCCATGGCTTCTGCTTAGGACACATTTTATTTGGCAATTTTCTGACCTGTGCAATTTTTTTTTTCCAATACAAAATTCAAAAGTTGTTCTTCGTTTTCATTTATTATTATTTTTTTAAATTGCAGCTGGGGAGATTAAGAAAAGTGTAGAAGATGTTATGCCAATTGCAACTGGTCTGGAGCGTGAGGAAATTGAAGCCGGGCTTCAGGTAACTAATTTTAAATAGTTTTGAGCTTCTTTTCAGAAAAAGTACATGTACTTTGTTAAATCTCAACTTCTTATTTGCTATAGTGTGAATTCATCTTGACACTTTGGTGAAATTCTGTTAATTACCAATTTGTTATACAAAACAAGAGTGGTAGAGCTCAGTAGCCAGAGTGAAATCTGAGAAATGAAGTTGTACTGATCAACTGTATCAAGTTTCTGTATTGCAGATTATGAGCATCTTTTTTATGTGCTCATATATTCAGAAAAGACCACAATTTAAAACTGTGACATGGCTAGGACTTGTGTTAACGAAACAATCAAATATCAATTTCCTTGTTGGTTAACTTCGTTAATATATATGTTACAGGGTTGGAAGCGCTTTGATGTGGAGGCTCCTTCTGGACCTTTTGGAACCAAGGTCTCCATCTCTCTAGCTCAACCTTATTTTCATATATAATCACATTTACAAGAGAAATTAGTGCTTTGAAAAAGAAAAAAAAAGCATTTGTTCTACCTTATCATTTTATCAGATACTTTGGCCTAAATGGTGCTTGTTGGTTAATATTAATCTTAATCTTAAAATACAGAGCAGTTGATCAGCTATTTACTAGTCATAGTAAAGTACAGAGCATTCACTGTCCTAATCTATATTATTTAAAGGAATAGTGTTCTACCCTTGCAATTATTTTTTTGTTAATGCTGTTTTTTTAAATAATTTTGTGAGTTTGAAATTTGCATCTCTTATTTGACATTACTCTATGCTTGGGGTTAACCTGCACTTGAAATTATTTTATAGGAAGCACCAGCTATAATCCAGTCACACTATAACAAAAGACTGGTTGGCTGCCCTGGTGGTGAAGGCGGTACGTCACATGAACTAGTACCATTTAAAACTTTGTCATTTTGAAAATGAAAACTTTACTCAGGAATATGATTATATGAAATTGATGTTCATAATTACAGAAGATGAACATGATGTGTGTTGGTTTTGGCTTGAGAAAGAGAAGCCTCATGAATGCCCGGTGTGTACTCAGTACTTCATGGTAACTTTCATGCCCTTGTTTTTTCTTTTTCCCTATGCTTGGTTTATTATTGTTTACTCTAATTGGATATTTGCCTATGCTTAATGGAGCCATTAAAAATGTTTAATTCCTCAGAAACACCAGAAACCTCTTCGTTTTCTTATAGGCACTGTATTAGTTTGTTATTTTGGTGGGGATGCCCATATGGGTAAAAATACATTAAAGTTGGCTCTCTGATATTATTACTGCTTTTTGTGTAGTTGGATGTGATAGGAAATGGAGGCAATCCTGAGGGTCATAGTGATAATGAGCTTGAGCACTAATATTTGGAAAAGAAAATTATTTTTCGTAATGGAGGATTGTTCTCTATTCTTTTTTTCTTTTCTCCTTTCAAATAGCAAACTATGCATCCAAACTTGAAATTGTTTTTCAAGTCGTTTTGATTGGTAACTTTGTAATAATGACCTTATTGATAGTAAATATAAATCATACTCCAATTCTTTCCTTGACAAACAAAAGAGGGAGTGATAAAATAGAAGATTTTTTGTATTTTACATTTCATATACTTAAGTAAAGAAATATGGTTCTGCATGCTCGAATTCTGCCGAAACAGTGTATTATGGTTTCTAGTTTGCTTGGTCGTTTGGATGAAAGCTTAGAGAATAGTGAAATAACTTAAAATTTAGAATATTCACTAATTCAATTTTTAATTGAATTAGTAAAATAGCATACTAACTCATAAAAAAAAAAATACTTCAACTTATTTTTGAGCAAAATCGAGTAAAACTAATAACTTATTTTTCTTATAATGGGGCAAATTCATATATATATATAGAGATGAGTTATGGTGCATTGTAATGTATAACCTCTTTTGTACATTGCACTATAAACCACTGGATTTAAAGTTCAAATAACCGATCTAACCCATTAATCTTTTTCTTCATATTAATATGTATTTGGAAACCAAATTTTATATTTTTTGAAAACTTTTTACTATTTTTTTAGATTGATTGAAAATTATTGTTTTTTTATGGTCCATATTTGTTTGAAAACAATGATTTTCAATAAATCTAAAAAATAGTAAAAAATTCAAAAAATATAAAATTTGATCTCTAAACACATATTAATATGGATAACAAGATAAACGGTTTGAATTAGTTATTTAAACTTTGAATTCAGTAATTTATAGTGCAATATACAAAAAAGACTATATATTACAATGCACTATAGCCTATATCTCTCTCTATATACATAATGTAAACAACACGAGGAAATACTAATTATCTACATGTGGAGTAGAGCAATTTTATCTATATCACAAATTCAACAAGCATATAAACTTTTATATTTTGATATGCATTAACACGTTAGTCAAACTATTATAAACTAACATAAATTAAAAAATTTTAAAACACGAGGAAATACTAAAATCAACACAACTTTATTTTCGGGGCGAAGTCCATAGAACATTTCCAATAGCTCGGAATAACCAAAGCCAACTCGGACTTATAGATACTTAACAACACAAATTAAATGAGTAGACAAAATTAAAAACATGAATCCGATAACTGTAATTATATTTTTTACAGTTATTTAAACTGAAAATAATTTTTTTTTTTATTAATTTCCTTGTTACATGCCAACATATTTTTAGATGTTTTTTCATAAGAATTGAACCTACGTCTCTTTGCAGAAAGACGGGACTCACGCTGCTGCACTATGTCATGGTTCAGAAAATACATTATTACATATGAAGAATATATGCACAAAATGATGGACAATGTAAGTGCAACTGTGCAAATGTTTTGGTCTCTGTCCTTTATTTAGAACAAATAATTGTTACTATAGCAGAAAATCATTAGCATTTTTGCGGAAGATGTTACTGTAGCAGAATTGTTATACCAGTTATCTTTGGTTATGAATATTTGGTATGAATCCTTGGTTATGCATGAATCTTTATATAACAAGTTACAGGTTAGAACCTTGGTTCCCAAACTACAACTAAGAATTGTTTTCCAATAGCAAATTAGACTGTTTAAAAATAAAGCTGATTGTCAGTCGCTGACAAGCTTTCAAAAACAAAAACAAAAATAATAAAGCTGGTAAGCAAAAATAGAATATTTTAGTTTGTAATTTGGAAGTAAGTTTTACTGTATATATATATCAAATGCAGACAGATGTTTTTCAGATAAAACCCTAACTCTTACTCTAATTAAATTTAAGGTCCTTATTACTGAAAACAAGATGAACACCAAGCTACACATTCTAGCTTTATTTTTTGTCATTACATGCCTCATTTGTTTGATTGAAGGTACGTAATGTTTGTTGCAGCATTTGAGCTCCTCTGAATTTAATTTATTGTTATCCTTGTTACCTTGTAGGAATTTAGAATCCTGCCAAAAACATCAATATTGCTAATAATTGATCACTATATTGAATTGAGTCAAATAATTTGTAAGACCTTAATTACTATTTACTCCCAATGAATTGCCTCTTTTCATGAATAATTCTCTAATTCATATATATGATATATGACCTCGCATTTTTATTGTTTATATCCCGGGAGGTGCATGTGCAAGGAGGCAAAATAAGAGCAAGCAAGATCAATATTCAGAATTGGTGCGGTAATGCATTCTCGCATGTAAGAGGAGAGACAAACGCAAGCAAGATCAATGTTCCATCAATCTGTGCCAAATGTGACTGCTTCTCGGACGTGTTATTGTTGCGGTGGATACCAACCACAATATTGTTGGACATCACAGGGAGAGTGTGAAAAACAGTGCAAATAGAGGGCATTGATTTTTTTAATTATTTATATTTGTCTAATGCTTTTGTTCATAATGAATTAATGGTTGTCAGCAATAACTGAATAATTAATGTACTAATGGGTTTGTATTCTAGAAACAAAATAATATTCAATGCATCTCAAACTATCTCTATCAATATATAATCATTCGGCTTATATTTGCGTGACTTGAAATTTGATATTTAATCTTCAACGGTCAATACTATTTGGTTGGTCTCTCCGATGGAAACGATTATCACTTTATAATGTATAAATTTAGAACTCGAATACTAAATCATTGAAAAGTTAGAGATATTTAAAATAAACTATATTTTATTTATTATATTTCACAATCTTCTTTTTTTTTTTTTTTTAAGTCGCTAATTTTGACCCCTGACAAGACGGGTTAAATCTATGTTTTATAATTTATATAGTGTAATGGGCTTTGGCTTTCTAGCCCAATAAATGCCAAGTTTCGACGTTTGGTTCAAAAGACTGTCCAATGAGGACAAAGATTTCGAAAGGTAATCAGCTTGGTTATATTTTTCCAAGCCAATTTCGATAGTTCGTAAATTTACAAAGTGGAAATATGTTTAAAGTTAAATGGGAAAGGACTCTAGCCGACTTCAATTAATTGCAATAAAAGCCAGCCCCTCACAGATTCAAGGGAACTACTGATTATGTAGGGGTGAAAAAGGCGCAGATTCGGAGTGGATATAATGTTAATATCCGTATTTTTCTTTTAATAAGTTAATATGGATATGGATAGTAAATGAATATCAAAATTTAAAACAAATTTGTTTTAAATGGATACAGATACAGAGCAAATAATTTATAAATACGAATTTGAATTCAAATACGGATATGAAATGAATTATTGTTGGATAATTAACTAATAAAAAATAATATAAAAGACAAAATAGTATTTTGTTGTTGTATTGAAATAAGGGCTAAAACTAATTTAACAGGAGATAAAAGCAGACTACATTTATGGACTAAAGTCTTGAATGGAAAAGAATGAAGAGTGAAGAAATGTAGGTAAAAATAAAAGAAAATAATGTTATTGTAGCACTATTACTAGTGAAAAGAGATTAAATTGGAAATTATATCGTATTATCATTTATCTCAAAGTCAAGACTGAAATAAATATGGAATAATTATATAACAACTTCTATCCGAAGTAGTAAAGTTAGAGCTGATTAAAAGCAATTCCGAATCCGAATACATCCGGATATTCGATCCGTTTACACCTTCATGAAACTATCCGTATACATATCTGTATCCGTTTACACTCCTAGAAAGGAGTAAGAAAAAGAAGAAAGTACCAAAGGTAAAATTATGGAAATAGGTTGTTTCAATGTTTCTTTTTTTTTAAATAGCAACTTTGAATACAATTATTTCAATGAAATGTATTTAGTATATTGAAACTTTGTTAATAGTGAAAGATAATTCATTAATATTTCAATTACTGAACAAGTAAGCCAATTTTGAGATTTCGTATATTTAAGAAATTGCAATGTATCTCCATTCTTATATTATGTATGTAGATGTCTTAATCCGTCAACGGCTATGATTGAAAGATAAAATTTTGGATTTAATATCAATCCTCCAATCAAATAATCTATCTTCTTTTGATTAAAAATATACTTGCTACACATATTGTCACACGATATGTTACAATTAAAATTAAATGGAGAACAAAACTGGAGAGGAAATCAATATATTCATTTCCTTCTTTTCTCCAGCTATCTCTCATCCCTTATTTTCTTATTTAAGAATCATGATGAATGATCAATTTATTTTTAAAAATATCAAATGTTGATATCTTTTAAAAATATTTTATCAATATTTGATATCTCCAAATTAATTACATTACTCAATTTAAACTACAGTGAATCATTTTACAATTTTACTTCTTCAATTTTGACAAGATAAAATATTATTTTTTATTAGTATGTTCAAGTTCGTTCTTAATTTCAGTTGTTAATTATGTGAATAACATATGTTGAAGAGGGATTTTAGTAATATTAATTATAATTAGTGCAACAAAATGAAACAACTAATTTATTAATACAAATTTATTTTCATTAAATATTTTTTGTCTTTTTGGTTTTTGTTTATGGAATGTATATATTTCTATAAGTCATTTGGCTGTTTTTTAATCAAATATTTTTACTTGCATCAAAGTTTGAAATTCAAATTGTAAATCAAACTCTTGAATCTTGATCTTCATCATTTTATAATAGATTTCCGTTGCAACGTATGGTACGGTACTAGTTAACAGTTAATTGTAAAAAGAGTAACATATCCAGAATTTGTACGAACAAAATTATATAAACAGTAAAAGTTCTTGCAATAGTTTTTAAACTAGTACATGGATTTCTTTTTATATAGAAACAAGTTAATTTGGTATATGGTAACTTCTGGCTAAATTTGGAGAATTCATCTATTTGCTAAATGGTAAAACTGTTGATAGTTAATTTAGAAAAGAGTAACATTACCAGATAACATGCGAACAAAAGAGAATGAAGCAATAAACCACATCCAACACATTTGCTTTTAAATTTAAGATTTATTTTTGTTTTGTCAAGATCGTTAGATATATTCATCATCCATATATCACACTACCGGCATGATTAACAAGAATGATGTAAATCACACCACGGTAATCGAATGAACACCATTTATAATATTCATAAACATTAGAATAATATCTAACTTTGATAATTAGTGATGCCCACCAGTAGACAAGAGAGATGTCGACGAATCTTCTTTTTCATTTTATTGACATAATTACTGTTACTGATAGTTGCAATAATTCAGAGAACACTAAATTAACAATGAGCAAAATTAAATGCTATACGAACTTTCCTGTCATTATTTTTCTAACTATACACAAAATCTGGAATCTCGATGTGGTCCAAGATATTCCCATGCACACCCAGGATTTTGACTGAAGCGTTTGAATGGCCCTTCAAAAAGAGATCAGTAACCTGCAAGATAAGATTTAAAATTTAAAATATCTGAACAAATCAATAAGAAAATTATATACACAGTGCCAGGTAGGCAGATGCATCCCACACCACAAAGAGTGTGTGTGTGTGTGTGTATAACGATTTTGAGAATTTTTGGTCACTAAACTCTCTCCATGATGATACCGGTTCAAACGACAGCCACAACACCTAAACAATACTCTGTTTCAGCAAAGGTCAAGATCTTCCTTTGGATAGCTCTGCAAAATAAAATTCCGATGCAACAAATTTTAACTACTAGAGGGTGCAATACTCGCTGTGCAGAGACAACAATCTAGAGATGAGGGATCACATTCTTTGCCATTGTAGCTACTCCAGGCAATTTTGGAGAGGGCTGCTGCAACACTCCAATTTCCCAGTACCAACTGGTAACCATGAAACGGTACAGGAAATCTGGTGGTACCAAAGGGAAAGACTGCAGCCTCCATCACAAAAGAGTCTTCTCCCAGTAAAGTAGAACAGTGGAGATGATCGTAAATGATACCAGCAGCGAAATTAAAAACTAGTACCATAGCATCTAGAGAAGCTAAAGGTGTAAACCAGTATAGGCAACATGTGAAGGAGCAAACTTAAAAGCCTTTACTGATTTCTAGTTTTAACTCATTTTAAAGTATTTTGTGCAATTTATAACTGATGTAATTATGTAATTAATGGAGCTGTAAACACTTTAATTATTCAATGCTATAAACAAAAAATTGTTATGCTTGATACCTGGGTGCAGCCGAAGAGTTTAAGAGTCTTCAAGGAAAAACAGCTATCAACAATCAAGCCAAGTGCTTTTTCACTCATATTACGACAGAAGGATAGATCAAGCTTTTGCAAAGTACCACAACACCGTGTAGATATTGCTATGGCGGTTTGGTCGCTTACCTACGCATAAATTGCATTAACAAAATTAGCAAAAGTATGCATTTATAGAAACAGAACAAGGAGAACTGAGTTTTGTTCTTTCCAGGAATGTAAAACTTTTCTTTTCATTTGTTGTGCAATTAAGCAAATTTGCAGGTGATGCAATTTCCTGATATTCTAGGGTTTTGTTGGAAGTGTCATCTTTAGAGATAAGTATTCTATTAATCCATATAATGTATCATTCATGCCAAGAAAATCACAGAAATCACATCCACATAATATGTAGAAAAACAAGAAAAATAAAAATGATAGATACCATACAACCTTAGTACTGTTTAGTGAAAGCTCGACGAGTTTTGTTCCCGATGCTTCCACAAATGCAGCAATCACTTCGTCACTGTCATATGCAGTTAAAGTCAAATAAAACTAACATAGTAGAAATCACAATCCCACACACATATTTTGTAAACATGTGACATCTTGGAATCAAAAACATAAATATTTAAGCTAACCTAAAGGAACTTTTGCGAAATAGTAGTTTCTGAATGGCTCTGCATCCATTTGCCAGATGTGCTATAGTAGAGTCCTTTAGTTCAGTCAAGTTGCGGATATCAAGGACTGACAGATGTCGGCAGTTCTCTCCAATTATTTTAATTGCAGATGAGGTCAATTTGCTGTAACCGATAGAAATACAGCCCATAGAGTTAAATCAAATTGTGTTTCCAAATAATAGATAAATGAACTAAAGCAAGACTAGCAACTTTTTGCATGCTGGTACAGTGACATCTCTTATGGTACAAACCATTACTCATTACTGGACTGAAACTAACTGGGATGGAACAAACCTCAAAGCAATAACTCAGTGTTCACTAATTTAATGTGCAGCTGTAAACCAGAAAACAATGTTCATTTTAAAAAGTTGCACCAGAATGTACCCTCAGTTGTGTAATAAAACACCAAATAAGCAGAGCAAGGTGGGGGGAAGAAGAGGGATAATAAACATGGCTCAGACTAGCGCTAACTATAAGTACTTACAAAAAAGAAAAAGAAAAAGAAATAAAATAAAAAAGAACAAACAAACCTACTTGCAACCAGCAAAATTAAGCTCAAAGATTGTTGATCCACAAACAGGGATCAGCTCATGGACAAATTTGTTTGACACTGATGGAATCCCTGCCATTGATAGCACCTCCAAGCACTTCACTTTCTTCAGAGAAGGAAGGATGGACATGGCACTTATGTTCTGACATTCATCAATGTAAAGTTCTTTGAGCAGAAGGGACTGCTTATCTAACACATTTATTATACCCTCAGAAGTGAGGAGAGAGCACTGACACAAATTAAGAGAATTCAGCAGAGGCGCTGAAGAAACAATAGCAGCTACTGCTTTGTCGGTTAGACTATAGGCGCCCTTGAGAGAGAGTTTTGTCAGTGAAGGCAACTTGTTTTGCCCACGTGCCAAGGTAGAAAACAAAACATAATCTGGCATGCATCGCCCGCATCGGTCCAGTTGCAACACCTTTATTGCATTCATATGTGAAGAGTTAAAAAATTAATTAATATGAACAGATTTATTAGGCAGAAAGGAGCTACTGGTACCAACTCTGAATGGTCTATGCCATGCCAGAATTGACTGGCATGACCAATTCACTAACAAGATTTAGTCATTTTATTGTCTTAGTTAACCATAGTCGTATAGTGTAGCCTGACTTAACCCTAAGTCACTAACTTTGTCTTCAGGCATGAACCTCAGACCTGGTCTTAATGATATGTTCCCTGCAAAGATAAATCATACATACTAGTACATATTGATATATAATTGGCTTGACGGGTAGTGTAGAAAATAATCCTCATAATCATGAACAAAATAAAAATTTAACAACAGGGCATAAACATATACACCCTTGCAACTGGCCAAGCAACTAACTTGCCAAATAACACGCAAGGCCAAATGACCAGAAGAAGGTCAATTTGTGACATTTTGACCTCAAACAAAGTAAAATTCTAAGAACAAGCCAAAATATAGGAACTACTAATACTAAATTAGACTACTACTAACCTTTGTCCGTCCTTAGATACTCACAATGTGCACTCATTTAAAAATAATAAATTACACAAATTACTGTTCTTAAATTAGCAAAGTAACCAATTTAATTAGTCCCTAAAGCTGTCAATTTGTAACAATCGGTCACAAGGTTAAAATATGCTTTAAAAAATGAATGAATTATGTAGTTCCTAAGATTAATTGGATGCTAATGTCAATGTTCGTATCAGTAGATGATTGATCATCTAGATGATAATATTTATATCTATGCCATTTTTGTCAATGATACGGGTCAATTGGTGATAACTTTAATTATGATGCAATTGAATATCAATTTTTTTTATCCATATTATATCATCATGTCAGCATGATAGTGGATATAATGATGTGAATTCACATGTATTTCTTGATTAAACTTCAATGATAGGACCAATTTAGTACATATTTTATAACTATAGGTACAAAAATGGTAATCTTCGAACTTTTAAGGACCAAAATGGTAAGAAATGATACTATAAGGACCATTCGTGTAATTTACTTCATTTAAAATGAAAGTTTTCAACGGATACAAACATGGATAGTGGTTTCCTTTTACACAATATCTTGGGTGCTAGAAAGTATATGTTTGCCTTCTCAAATCAAAATATATATTAGAAATCAATATTATTTCATATGAAATATATTAAAACAAAAGCATAAGCTCTACCTCAAGGTTTGACTTGTCGAAATTTCCAAAAGCTTCTTCGAAATTCTCTTCATTGGCCCATGAGCAATCACTCAATCGCAACTCTGTCACGCTGCCTTCCATCAAATTAGCTAGATGATGCATGTTCATTTTTCGACTTCGACAAAGCATGAGACTGAGTTGGCACCTCATAGCACAAGGTATCCCCATCAGAGATTCTATCTCGTCAGCATTTTTAGCCAAAGCCTTCAAAGACAATTCCCTCAGTGTCGGTTTCTTCATGCCAAACAACCCATTTGTCCCCTCATTAGATGGTGTCCATGAAACTGTTACTTCAACTCTCTCTTTAATTATCTTCATAGCCGTAGAAAATGGGCCTGGCCCGTTGGGCAAAGGTTCGTCATCTTTCATAGTCTCTTCTCCTTTTTCATTAGTAAAGCGAGCAAAATTAGGTGCCAATTCTATGGCTTTGTTTTTCTGAGCCTCCCTGCGTTGATTATGGCGTATAACAGTTATATCTTCAGGCATTGGTTTCATCCGTTTTGGTGAGGATTGGGACAATGAGAACATATTGGCAGCACCTTCCATCAGTAGGTCATCGAGCTCATCAGAATCAGAGTCAGAAACCTTAACATACTCAACATCCAAATTTTCAATTATAATTTTCTTCCCTTTGTCTTTATAGCTCAGTTCTCTTGCAAATTCCTCATTTAAAATTTCCTTCCCCTTATCTATGCCCCTGCTAGTAGACCTAACATTCACAAACTCCTCACCGGTAAAGTTGTTGACAGTTAAACCATCATTATTTGCAACATTACTATCTCCCCGCACTTCTTCTTCTTCATCTTCTATTACTACAACATCGTTAAGAATCTCTATTCTGTTTGGTTGTGCTGGGCTTCGCCTGGCCACTGATTCATCTCCATCATTTCCTCCAATTCTGATGCCCTTTGGAGGTCGACCCCTCTTTTTCTTATTCTCTGATTCACCAATAACTGACTTGGGAACAAGAAGAAACTTACCACCTCTGTTACCAAGTATACCCCCTGTGGACATGCGGGGATTCCGTCTGGGGAAACGTGACCACGGATGGGGCGACGCTGAGGTCGCTTCAAACCCTAACTCTAAAGATGTCTCAGCGGATGATGTTGGAACGACATGCATGGCTGGTTGTGGCGATTGACTGCTCGATGATGTTTCTGATATGCGGAGACTCCGCCTAAGGGGAGATGGCTCCGACGAAGACGCCGCGGCTGAGTTCGACGGAAACCCTAAACCTGGGGATGTCTCGACAATTCGGACATTAGACGATGAATTTGCACCAACACCTGGCGCTGGGGATCGAGCATTGTCGGGGTTTTGAGGGATTTTGCCTCCGAACCTCGAGGAAGGCATGGCGGCGGCTGATTTGTTCTTATTTTTCACTAAATTTTCTTTGATCGAACGGGGTTTTGTTTGTGAAGAAATTGAGGGAAGAGGACAAGAAATTTCTTTCCTCTTTCGGAAAAGGAAAGTTATTATTTAGGAACGCAGTGGAAGCGAAGAAGAGAGCAGGGGATTGGTAACTTTTGAGTTTCCCTCGCTGGGTTGGTGCGGATTATTCTCTGCGGAGTTTTTACGTGCGGAGCTGTGCAGATTTTTTAATCTTGTACGTTTATTTTGGATCGGACAGAACAGATCAGATCTTGAATGAATTAAAAAAAATCAAAATTTACGGAGCTTTTTAATTGAATCCGTCCGATCCAAAACGAACGGATCAGATTAAAAGCTTCACAGCTCTGCACGGATTGGTGCTGACGGAGATTACGAAGTAACTTTTGAGTTGTACGATTTCGATTGCACGGTCCCTGATGACTTGAGGTTTGTTAATCTGGGCCGTGTGTTTGTACCCGACGGTTTATATTTATAGGGGTTTGGAGGAAGCGAATCATTCTCTGGGAGGTAAAATATATTTCTTCCCCTATTTGCCCCTGTATGAAATATGTTCTCTGGGATTTGGAGGCTTGCCACAAATCGATACAGTTTGTTGCTTAAAAATTGTAAATTATGATGGGATTCATCTGAACCACATGCAAAATTAATAAAATAAACTAAAATGACAACTCACTGGAAATACTTTTTGGTCATATTTTGGTCGATATTGTTCTTAGTCGACTATTTTTTACTATTTTAATTGCGTCATATTACATTAGGTAGAAAAACAAAACTTTGACTTGTCCTATGATTAAGTTAAAGGCATATTATCACGTCACATTATATTCAGTTATAATTCTACATCATTTGCTAAATATGTATGAGAAGGGGCAATTTTTTTAAAGATAGATTTTTTTACAAATTTTAAATCTAGTGATCGTTGACCGTTGTTAGAAGAAATTTTATGCATATCTTTCAAAACATTGGAAATTAATGTATTTCCTCATCTAAATTCATAATATCATATTTATTCCTTAAATTTAGAAAACTCATAAATTTACTCAATTTATTGACTTTTCTTTTAAAACTTATAAATTTACTCAATTTATTGACTTTTCTTTTAAAACTCATTTTAAATTTATAAAATACTGAATTTGTCAATTATTAAAAGAATAAAAATGTGTAAGAAAAATATTTCGTTTTCAAAATGATTGATTTCTGAGGACAAAATAAACTTCATCTATTTTGATGAGTCCTATTAAGAAGAGGAATTATTATTCGGTCGTCTTCAACGACAATTCAAATAATTAATATTTATCTATTTTGATGAGTCAAGAAGTCGAAAAATAAACTTTTTTACTTTTAAATTAATTGTTCAACGACCATGTTTCTTATTTGTATTTTTATATAAAAAAAATACTTCTTATTTATATAGAGAAAAAGCATATCCGGCTGTACAGGCGAATCACTTGGTTAATTATAGTGAAGATCGTTTTTTAACTATGAAAATCACACATTGTTATTTTTCTGCGAAGTCATATATTCTTTGGATGCAGTATTGTAAGGGATGATGATTATTTCATATTATAATTTGTAAATTAGAAAAAAAAAAAGGGTAAAAATTCAAATTGCAAAACTCATATTTCAGACGAAAAAAAAAACACAGCTGATAGACTTTTAAGATCACATCAGCATGCCATTTGCTTCTAATTAATGTATCTCAATCATAAATGATGGCATAATAACTACAATATCAATAACATGAATCTAGCTGAAATTTACAATTACTAATTATAAAGATGTAAAATTAAAATATGTTTAATTATTGAATTAGTCTTATAAATTGAAATTCTAAATGAATGAAGGGTGAAGATGTTTCATTTTGTTTGACAAATGATCTTTTTAGACGTAAATTGGAAATATAATCGTAAAGTTAACTGATACGATATAAAATATACATACTTCTTTATTACATATATAGAAGTACAACAGTAGATGTTATCTTGTCTCAACGAGAATAAACTCTACAAATAATTCTCTTTTGTACCTTTCTTGGTCTATCATCTATACCAATTGATATGTCAAATAAATATTCAAAATAAGAACAATTTATGTGAATTTATACGAATGGATCCGTATGTGGATATATGGATCTTGAAATTGAGTTTCGATTTGCATATGGTAATAAAGATCCAAATTCAAAATTCGTTTAGAATTATTTTAGATCTGCATTTAAAATTCGTTTGTAATCTGTAGCAAATGCCTACAGGGCACGGAAACAGGTTTTATTTAGTGTACCTGATAAGCAATAACCCAGATTTGCTATTAACCAACTGTTTATGCAGGTTGACGCTTTGACTTGCTGTCATCAGAGCCGCTGGTGATTCGAAAACTATATGTACTGCTTGCCATTTGCTTGTATATGAGATAGCGAACTTGTATGTTCATGAAACCACTTACCCCTTAAATTTATTTGTATTCAGTAGTTGAATATTTTGAATGAATTTTGGTAATTTCACTTTTGCATTTTCCTTTGCAGTTAATAAAATTTAAACAGAGCAAGGCTCATGATACACGAGGAGATTACCTCCAAAAACCAAATGTGTATATATCGGAACTTGGTGACTATTTGAAATTGATATTTGGTTTATTTTCTGTCCATGACTTAAACTAAGAGTCTGGCTTTTATGTCAACATGAAGCACTTTGATGACGATCAACACTAATGCGCTGCTTCTCTAAATTTGCATCAAAAGCAATTGAGCAAATGGACCAAAATAAAAGAAAAGGAAAATAAAAGTGGCCTAAAATGCTAGTTTTCTTGCTACTTTATAGAAACAGGTAAAAAACTGTATTATGATCAGTTGCTGGGTTTCGAGCGGTGTGCTTCAACTTTGAAGAGTCTGTGGCAAGAAATCATTTGCTTTACAACGATACAAGTACCGAATAGTTATCCGTGACTTGCTTTATTGTCTCCATGTATAATTGCTGAGCACCACCGCTAACTAGTACAGATTATGTTGGTCTTTCTAATCACTACTAGATTGGAATTGAAGAATTTAATTAACAACCCAAATTCAACATTATATCATAAAAAATAAAAATAAAAATAAAACAACCGCCACATTCAAAATATTGCCGCAGTGCACACCCAACCAAGGCAGTCAAAACAAAAATTCTCAGCTAACTAATAATAAGTCAAATTACTTTATTCATACTATCACCACTGGATACCACTGGAGGCCAGGCCTCCAGTTATTCACATAGTCTGATGATGGCTTCATGACATACCTGCAAACAAACTCACTCAGCATAGACAGCACAGAAACAAATAATAGCATCTAAAATCAGATCAGATGGATAAATCTGATACTGTACTGGTAGATTTGATATTGCTTCAGATCATGAAAATTAAAATTTTCTATCTTACTACTAATCTTATGATGGCTATTCTGTAATACATGCAAAATTTCCAGAAATGGTGCTATCATAAGCCCACAAGACTATAACCCCTAAACTCAAAAAAACCCAAATGGTACCAATTGCCAGGTACATTCACTACTTTAGACGAACATTCTTTACCTTTTAGCTAGACTGAACTGGAGGCTTCCAGTTATTTATCCATTCAGTTAGAGTAGCTACATTATTGCTGATATCCTCTACATTATCACTACGCAATGGCATAATTATTTCTGAGGCATAGCTTTCTCTGGCCTCCTCTAACAAAACTTGAAATATTTCACACTCTATATTGTTTGTCAGCTTTGCACCCATGTAACCTCTGCATTTGATCAATTTTTAAGGTTTATTAGGAAACTGAAAAAACCCTAAAACATCAAGAATACTAACAAAGAAACACCAAAGTTTCTTGAGAAATTCAAAGTTACGTCATTATGTTAGCTGGTTCGAAACACTATTTATCTATATATTTCCAAACCAATAGCACATGGTTAACATTTTGAGTCCGTATCCTCTATGGTACCAGACCAAGTCCAATGACCTGATATTAACTCCCAGCCGAGTAATTGGAATTCGGTGCCAATTTACACATGGGGGGGATCGGTTTTTGAGATTCATGCTGCAATTAAAGAACGGTCTGGATTTAGTAATTGAACGTGCAGTACCAGGGTTGATCCGATTCTAACATTTCATAGTAGTTCACTACCAATTATAAGTTATATGGAGGAAGCTAATTGATTCTGATTCCCCAAATCTCAAAAGCACCATGTATAACCCATGAATTGAAATACAAAAAATTAATATTTGAAGTCACAAATTGTATATGCTTGGCATAGACAGGTATGTATGGTTAATGCTAATTAGGCACTTTTTATTGTATTTAGTAATTACCGACTAGTAAGGCGATCATGAAGAATAGAATTGTCAGTTTGTAAGACGACAACAAGGTCAAACCACCGCTCAGGGAAGAACTCACAACCATGATAGTCAACTATATTACCCCCTTCATCCATTTTGTCTTCAATTTCATCACAAACCTACATTTCATAAAACAAAGATCAATTGTGAATTAAAACAAATCTGAAATGCTTGCAACTAAGTAAGTGATGCAACTGACTACAGAGCTATAGTATTATGGAGACACCAATAAACATACTAGATTTTACTATTATGGTAGGATGCACCTAAAGCAGTTTTTCACCATCAAAACCTGGACAAGAACATCAATTTAGCTTCAAATGTGAGAGGCAGACTAAAACTACACCAAATTTCAATCAAATAATCTTTAGTTGAACGACTAAGGCCTCAATTAGGACTAAAATAAGCAGTTATGTTCAAATAAGAATCAGATCTCTGATATAGCCCAATAATTTTTCATGCTGGTTTAAGTCTACATGCGCACTGATAACCAAAAGGAAACCTACTTCTCCACAAAATCCTCTATACTCCGGTTTGATTCCTGCCTACCCTTCTTCCATACAAACACGAAAATCTCAAAAAAAGAAAGATATAAAATCGGACCAGGTCTTCGTTGATGACGTGGCAATCGAGCTCGTCGTCCCAGCCGTCGTGCAGTCCCTTCTCCCGCGACAAATCGCTGATGTTGAAGTGGTGCATCCCGGTGGCGTCGGCCAGGAGCGAGCTCGTCGTCGTTTTCCCTGTCCCCGGCGTTCCCGTCACAAGCACGTTCGGCCTAAGCCTCCTCCTCAGCCCGCCTCCGTTCTGATCACTCTCCGCCATTGATCTGTTTGTTGATCGAGAAAGAGAGGGTGAGGCGGCAGGCTTGATTTTATTGCTCGTCCGACCGAGTCGAATGTTGGTTGTACTGGTACAGGCAATTACAATGCTCTAGCGACTCACTGTTTTGTGGGACGCACAAGAAAAGTCACTGTTTTTCTGAGGTAACATAATCTCTGGGTTTAGATCAGAGCCGTCCAATCAAAATCTGAGTCAAACCGGCCCGAGGGAAAAATGTAAAATGTACAAGGTGTCTTCAATATTCGTGCGATTGAAAATTTAACGTTGCAGATATAAACATAATATTTCTGTTACCTCGGTTATTGAATTCGGTTTTTTTCATTATTTTTTTGTGAATGCTGCGAATGGACTTGAAAGTTGAAACGGACTCTGCATGAATGATTGAATGATATGGTTAAGAAGGGTAGTGTACTTTTAACGGATCAGTCCGGGCTGGAAACGGACCCAAGACGGATTTAAGAGTTTTATCATACGGGCCAGCTTGGGCCGAATTTAAATGGTCCATTTTTAAGAAATGGACGGGTCAACTAGGTGCTGCTGTTTGCTGGTATTTGAATTAAGCCGACATGTCAATTGCTAATTGAGCTTTCTTTTTGTTTTTTGAGATCACTGAATGATCTTAGGAATTATATAAGACCAAAAAGTAGCATTAAAGGACACGAATGATAATAATGAATTATAATATGAGGGGGGATCGGATTACACCACTATTTTGGTGACATGGTGTGACAATGTCTATTTTTGAAATTTCAAAATTCAAATAGTCGATCCAAACCGTTCAATATGATGAATATATTAAGAGTAACTTGGAAATCAAATTTTACATTTTTCTGAATTTTTTTACTATTTATTAAGTATTTAACAAAATCGCTATATTCAGACCGTTGAATTTTTGAACCCCTCTAAATAAACCAAAAAAAAATTCAGAAAAATGTAAAATTTGATCTGTAAGCACATTTTAACATATCCATCAAGTTGAACGGTTTGGATCAACTGTTTGGACTTAATTTTGAAGTAGCAATATAAGAAGAGGAGGGATCAAGTTACAACATTTTTTGAGTTACAACAAGTTACAATAAGCATTATTTACATTTTCAAAGTTCAAATCGTCGATCCAAACCGTTAGATGTGATCTCTACAATAAAATTTGCTTGGAGACCAAATTTTATATTTTTTGGAATTTTTTTACTATTTATTAAGATGGGTACAAAATTCAATGGTATGAATTTGACTAGTTTTTGTACCCACCTTAATAAATAGTAAAAAAATTCCGAAAAATGTAAAATTTGGCCTCCAAGCATATTTTATTGTAGAGATCACATCTAACGGTTTGGATCGACGATTTATACTTCTAAAATATAAATAACGCTTGTTGTAACTTGTTGTAACTCAAAAAATGTTGTAACTTGATTCCTCCTCATATAAGAAAGCTCTCTATGATAATTTCTATTATTGGTAGCTCTGCCAATAGTTTAACTAACATTTTTCTAAACAGCAATGCTAAAAAAAGAACGATTTTCATTCTGTTGCCATAGTTACTATTCTGCCAAAATTATAACAACAATTTGAATGGTTCGATTTAAATGAGCATAGATACCAAAATCCTCCTACAATGGCACACGGCACTGTGAATCTGACCACCAAAATCATGAGCAGTAGGCACAACTATAATTGTACGGGGACCCATAAACAGAACAATCGTTGCCTGTGTTAAGCAAATTGCTACAAGTAATGTCTCTTACACTGTATATATGAGTAATAGATGAGGCTTGGGTATACGTTGACCTAATACACTGTTTCTATTGCCTGACTTACAAGCAAAACTATTAACTGGATGAATATGTATACCTAAACAACTTGCCTCAAAAAATGTATAAATTCACATAAATTCACAGAAATCCAGGGAAAGACATATACTTGTGTCATGTTTAATCTTCAACATAATCAAATGATATGATATATCCTGTCTCTGGTAACATATTTGTTGAGGATGATTGGTCTAGTATCTAAAACACAATGCCCACTTCCGTGTAGAAGATCACAGATTTAA
The DNA here is from genome assembly GCA_033356055.1 of Carex pumila. Lineage (NCBI taxonomy): Eukaryota > Viridiplantae > Streptophyta > Magnoliopsida > Poales > Cyperaceae > Carex > Carex pumila. The sequence continues at coordinate 96,290 of JARJHM010000383.1, read as the reverse complement.
AACTCGACTGAGAGATCTTCTATGAATATTTGAAGTCGAACATATTTGTTGAGGACAATTAAAGTGTTTCAGCTAAAAATGGTATTCTTGCAATCTTGCTCTCATACCAATCCTAAAGTAATCTCACTGATGAAGGGATCAGCTGAGTTACAGCGCTTACATGCATTTATGCATGGTTTCACTTTACTCTTAAATGGCCCTATTAATTTTCAATGTAAAAGGGAGAGCATAAACATGTGAAAGTAGGAATTAAAGGATGTTTTCTATCTAAATTCTCTTAAAGAGTTCATAACTAGCATGTCAAAATATTCCTCATGTCTTTTGCTACATGCACAGCAATAGTTTGCAAATTGCAAGTGTGGATTCTTATCCTATCCGAAGATGAAATAGGAGAAGCAACCTTGTATGAATAAAGCTTATGTGCATTCATTGAATGAAGCTTTTTGGAACTAGTCTAGATAGAGCATTTTGATACATGGTAGATCATGTTGATGTGCTTGTGTTGTTGGGCCCCAAAATTTGTATCCTTGTATAAATCAATACTGCTATTTTAGATCAAACAAGTGGGAATTAATAATGTCAACGGGTCGGTTTTGGATCGGGTTTCTCCCTCAACTGGTCGCTCAACTTGTGATTGGGTCGAGGCAGGGGTGTAGCTGGGATAATTAGCAGGGTGAGGCAAAGAAATTGGTTGAGGCATAATTTTGTCATTATTTTGAATATCAAGTATACTTCTATAACTTTTTCTGATAAAAACATAGAAATAGATGTATTTTGGAGAAAAGTGTCAGGGATTGGCTAATTTTCTGAATTTTTTTTTTAGAAAGGCACAGAATAAAAGTATATTCCTGAAACTTTTTCGAGCCAGAAGTCGGCAAGTACCTACCTCTAAATCCACTTGGCTCCGCCCCTTGGTTGAAGGGTTCAGGTCTGGTATGGATTAATTTGAGGTCTTGAATGAAGGGGGATCTACTGTTTTTCTTTGTACCAAAACTAAAGAATAATCTTAATGCTCTATCTTATTTGGACACAAGTTTGAACAAGTAATTAAATGAAATAAATTAACATGTAACACTGTTTTCACCAAAAAAATATGTAATAACATATCCATAAGAATATAAGATCTAACTATTTATCACACAAAAAAATGTTTAGTCAATTCTAGGTAACTTAAAGAGGCAACCTGACCTAGAAGGTAGGTCCCCTGGTCAAGGTGGGTCTGATACTCTGATCAGGTGGAAATTGATTTGGGAATTTTTCAAATAAGATAATAAATTTGAGTTATTTTGTGGTTAGTTATATTAGGCTTAAATTAAGAACATGAATTTCCTATAGTTTCTTATGGGGAAAAAATATCTTGTTAAATAATATAATGAAATAAAAAAAGATATGAATACAAATCGATTAGAGAAAAAAAAAAAAAGATATGAATTCAAGCAACATTGACTGTATAAAAGGGATATATATTGTGATATATATGTTGATGCCAAGGACATATTAAGTGCTTCCAGGAATTTGAGTGAATCTGAGACCTTTTGAATTATTGCCAAAAGTTGGAATAGGGATATTGCTTGATAGAGAACAATAGATTGGAATAGCAGCGCACATTATGTGGAGAATATATGCCTATTTAATTGGTCAGATCAAAACATTAGTTTAACTCAATTATTCAATATTTTGTCCAAACTTTACCAGCATATCTATATATACTATAAAACTTTCTTACCACACTCTATTTTTGTTTTTCACTAGATGAGGTTAAGTAATAATGAGATTCAATTCCAATTCAAGGTGGTAACTAGTGAGGTTTTATATGTCCTAGATTGGATTCTCTGAAACCTGAGTTGTATTTTCTCCATACACAATTCAAAGCTACAAATAACAATTTTAACATTAATATTTTTTTTAATTGAATATCTCACCTCATTTCCAGGCTGGATAAAATTATATTTGATATCACTTCTGGATATATAAATTAAATTTGAGGGCTGGATCCTCAATTTCTTTGAAATATTTTGTTATTGGACAAAATTGGTTACTCTAACATTCCTTTTCAACACAAATAAAAAAGAAACAACAAAGGAGAAAAGAGGTTAGACTGGATCCAATGCATATTGCAAAATGCAACGAACCATAATAGGTTTCATTGATAATTCTATATCTTTAAAGTAAGCAATATTATAATCTGAGTAAAGCTAATATACACTTAAGTATACCAATGAACCCATACACTTAACTCTAGGGCCGTACAATTAGCTTTGAGATTTGTGTACCACGACTTTTAAAGAATATACACAAATCTCAAAGCTAATCGTACGGTCCTAGAATTAAGTGTATGGATTCATTGGTACACTTAAGTGTATATTAGCTTTATTCTTATAATCTTGTTACCATTGCAGTATCGTCGGAAACTTACACTTTCCGTATTAAATTCCACATTGCAAGTTGGGACAACTTGTTATCTCAACAATAAAAATAAAGAAGTGGGGACAATTCTACGCCGAAAATTTTATTAATAGAAAATATGTTAAAAAAATATTAAGATATAGAAAAATTGTTATAGTTTATTACGGCCTCTGGCTGTTATGACTTATCACGGTCAAAATTAGCGATACTAATCACCGCACTTGAAAAAAAAAAAAATCCCGACCGTGATTATCAATCACGGCCAGAGGCTCATAATTCAAATCCAACGCAATATCTAACCATGTATTGAGATATGAGTTTTTTTTGTTTGTTTTTAATATGACATGCATGCTTGGCTATGATTATCAATTATGGTCAGAATTTTTTTTTTAGTTAATTAATAAGTGCAGTGATTAATATTGCTAATTCTAACCGTAATAAGCCATAACAACCAGAGATCATGATAAACCATAACGGTTTTCCCATATTTTGATAAAACGCAAAAGCGTTCTCTAATCTCGATATTTTTTTTAATATATTTCCTATTAATAAAAATTTCGGCAATTTTACGAGTAGCCTATTAGGTTAGGTCAATTTATTTTTTGAACTATAGCTCCATTAAAAAAGTTGAACAGTTTTACATATGCTAAATATTTTTATAGGATAAAATAGAGATTTCATAATTTTAAATGAGTTTTTATAGAAAAGATAATAAACTGGGTTATGAGTTTTTGAAATTTAAATGTGTAAATATGGTATTATGAAATTTAGAAGGGGAGATACGTAATTTTGAGATTTTGTAGGGGTATACATGAAATTCCCCCTTTTTATCCTCAACCCTCATCTTTCAGATCTATTTCGCTATTCTTTTCTTTTGCTTGTAAAACCCTTCCCTAATAACCCTACCAAAAGCGAAACGTAAAAGCATGAAAATAATATCGCTCTAAACATCAAACGTTGCAAAACATCTAAAATATTGTTTCTCATTTAAAAATGAGGAGAGTTCAAATGTCTCCATTTTTTGTGTTTTCATCGTATCTTTATTTTTAAAAACTTTAGTAATTCAAAATTTAAATCTTAAAATTCAAAATAAAATCATTGAATATGAACTACATCATTTTATCTATGCACGTGTAAAAAATTATGGCATTTCAACTTTGTTTTGGTTGTTATCTCGAGCTTGTAAAAATGTATACTAATGTGGATAATTTTTAGACATTGAATTTTTAATTTATTGATTCATATAAAAACAAAATCAAAATGTGATAATTTTTTATGAACACATAAAGAAAATAACATAAAGATTTTCTCTATGTGATTTTAGAGGCACATAGATCACTTAAACGTCAAAAGAATGTGATCTTTGGCCACATAGATCACATTTTTTGAGATGTACAGTTAAAACTAAAAAAGTAATAACAATAATGAGAGAAAACTAAATTACACGATAAAATAATTTTGTTACTTTTTTTCCGCCCAAAAAAATACCAAATAACCGTCTGTTAAAAATAATAAAAATAGAAATACTCAGAAAAAACGGAGTCTAGCTCTAGCTACTAGCTAGTACTAGAAAATTATAATGAACATCCAAAGTAGAATATCGGAACAAACGTCTTCTCGCATTAATTCACAGACTATATTGTGAAAGACAGTTATTGATAGTTTAATTGCGTGGTAAGGATGAAGCCAAACAAAAAGGAACTATAATGGAATATAAAAAAAAAATTTAATAAAGAGGAAATTTGTTTTGGACCACCAAAATGTTCAGTTTGGTTCATTTAGGTCCTTAAGAATTTTCTTTTACAAACTAATGTGCTAAATAGTTCAATAAAGTCCCCCTCAATGGAATCTTTATTTAAAAAAGAATACTATATATGTTGAACTTTCACAATGTTATTGTAGTATACGTAGTATGATACTCATGTAAGTTATTATATTACAAAATTAATTCTAGCGTTTATTCAATTTTTGCAGTACATTATTATTTAATTAAAAATGTAGATGTGTTCTTACTTATTTAGATAGGGTGTGTGTGTGTCTGTATATTAATTAAATTTGAGTCAATTTGTAAAACTTTTACCCTTCATCAAACAATCCATTACTTCCAACTAGAGTATTAACAATACCCTTAACGGGTATACCCGCCCGTACCCGCCCGTACTCACCGCCTAGGGTACCTGTACCCGAACTCGTGTATGGATCGGGTACTCGGGTACGCGGGTACGGGCAAAAATGAGGCCGGACTCAATTTTTTGGACCAATATCCGACCATACCCTACCCGAATTTACCCATACCTGACTATACCTGTACCCTAGTACCCGTACCCGATATCCGAGTACTGTTCATTCAAAATTCAAAATTCAGTTTTTCCCTCCCACCCAATGCCATGATTTAATTTCTGTTTTTTTTGTTTCTGTTTTTTTATTTCTGTTTTTTAATTTCTGTTTTTTAATTTCTGTTTTTTTGTTTCTTTTTTTATCTTTGTTTTTTTTTCTGTTGTTTAGATTTATTTTTGTAAATGTTAGATTTATTTTAAATATGTTAGATTTATTTTTGAAAATGTTAAATTTATTTTGAATAGGTTAGATTTAATTTCTGTTTTTTAAATAAATCTAACATTTTCAAAAATAAATCTAACCTATTCAAAATAAATCTAACATTTACAAAAATTAATCTAAAAAACAGAAATTAAAAAACAGAAATTAAAAAACAGAAATTAAAAAACAGAAACAAAAAAACAGAAATTAAATCTAACCTATTCAAAATAAATCTAACATTTTCAAAAATAAATCTAACCTATTCAAAATAAATCTAACATTTACAAAAATAAATCTAAAAACAGAAATTAAAAAACACAAATTAAAAAACACAAATAAAAAACAGAAAGAAAAAAAACGACAAAAAAAAAACAGAAAAAAAAAACCAGCCAAAAAAACTAACAAAAAAACCAGAAAAAAAAACAGCAAAAAAAAAATACCCGTACCCGCCCTACCCGTCAAGAGTACACGGGTACGGGTATAGGACGGATAGGGTATGGATTTTGAAAAATATACCTGAGATACCCTTACCCGTATACCCGTACCCAAGACGTACCCGTACCCGACTCGGATATACCCGGGGTACCCGTACCCGCCCGAATATAAATACACTACTTCCAACAGTGAAATTTTAATGGGTTTATGATGAAGGAACCAATTAAATTACAGATTGCTTCAAATTTAATACATGTTATATCCAAATAATTGAGAACACATCTACATTTTTTTTAGTTTTTAATTTGAATAACATATTTTAAATAAGAATAGAGTTAAAATGCACAATTGGTTTTGTGTTCCAACCATACTTCACGTCTTTATCTTTGTTTACAAAGTTCAACAATCGATTCGAACCACTCAACATGATATACATATTAAAATGTGCTTAGAGACCAAATTATATATTTTTTGGATTTTTTTACTATTTTTTTAGATAGGTACAAAATCACTGCATCTGCACCATCCAAAAACAGTGACTTTGTACGTATCTAAAAAAAATAGTAAAATAATTTCAAAAAATATAAATTTGGTCTCTAAGCACATTTTAAGATGTATATTATGTTGCAGTTCAGATTAACTGTTTGAACTTTGTAAATGAAAATAGAGATGTGGAATATGATTGGAACATAAAATCAATAGTGCATTTTAACCCTACTCTTTAAATAACATTTAAATATACCAAACGAATTGAAGGTACCATAAAAGTTAAATACTCGTTAGAATTAATTACTCTTATTATAATAAGCTATCTTCTTAGCTAAATGTAGAAATTTTGTTCAAAATGCTAATTAACCAATTAACCACAAGCAGTGCTTAGGGAGCCTAGACAGTAGACATGCTTTTCTCTGATCTTACTCTAGAGTATATATCACGTAAAGGGTATATTTAATAGCAAAATAAGAACAATTAGAATAGTCAAATAAAAAATAACTATTGTTTATCTTATTAGAAGTCAAACTGTTCAACAAGGGATTAAACATCCTTAATGCTTAATTTGCTTCATTTAGCTTTCTTAGTTGCTTAGTTTTGTTGAATACCGATTCCTTAGTATGGATTAAGAACATCTCTTTTAGCTTTCTTTTGTCTGAATCTTAATCCTCTGTCTATACCTTAAAACACTTCTACCTCTTTCTTTAGCTTCCTTAGTTTTCACTCACGGATTAAGACAATCAAATACCGATTCCTTAGCGCTCTTTAATCTCTTAATCCTTCATTTTTAATCATTTGTTGCCGAACGACTCTAAGGAATAATCTATTATAATAAGACAAAAAGTTTAGATTCACTATTCTAACTATTCTAACTAAACCAAACACCAAATCAAATAGTCTAATCCCAATAATAATATTAGATAGCTTGACTTCTAATCTTTACTAAGAAGAAAAATAAAATTAAGCACTATCGCAGGCCTTAGGTCCAATTAACGTAAGAGAACGGCTTAGTGTTTAATTTACATCAAAAAATTAGTTACTATTCCAATGAATTAAAAGTTGTAATGAATCGTTGGCAAATTTATATTCTCTTTCCGTACTGTTTGTTATATATGAATTATGAAGCCGAAAGTTATAATGCTCTGATTTCTTTGTTTACATATTGTAAAAAATGTCAAAGTACTATTTAATGAGAAGGTTCACGCATATTGTATATATCAGCTCCATCATATGAGTAAAGAATACATTTAATTTTTATTGTACATATAATTAATTTTTTAATGTATTATGCAAATTAAAAAAAATTAAAAAAATTTAAGATAAATTGTCAATTATTTAGGTAGGGTTTTTTATTTTAATTTTTCCTTTGTAATTCTTACCTTTTCTTTTGTCTTTTTTCTTCTCTTTTTGGTAACTTCTTTCTTTTATTTTTCTAACTATACATTTCTGATGTCCCTTAGAAATGGAATTTGAAGACATAGTCTCCGTCTTCCGATTTTTTTTATATATATATCCAAAAATTAAATCAAATTACAAAAAATAACCAAAGCACCGTTGAATTTCGATTTTTATCCAATCCGGTTATCCAATAATCAGATTTGGGATAAATGTCCGGTTATCCAATAACCGAACTCAACAAACATAACTGGAAAGTTATGTTTTTTTTTTAAAAAAAAAACAGAAATTTCGAATTTTTTTTATTTTTTGTATTAAAATATTAGAAATGTTGAATATATTTATTTGAAAATAGATTTTATTAGAAAGACTGCAACAAATAACCCGGATCAGTATTTTTTAGGCCGGATTTTTCACAGCTGTAAGAAAAATTAATATATTTCTTTATGTGTTAGTGGAAAAAAATAAAAATGCTTAGATTCTGAGTTATTGATCCCGGTTCAAAAGCCACTTCTAGATAATCTAAAAAATATTGTGATCCATCTAGTACATTTAATTAATAAAAAGTTGTTTCTATTTTTGAAAAAAAATAAAAATTTTAATTTATTTAATAATTGTTTTTCAAAAAAAATTCTCAAAATAGAAACAACTTTTTTATTAATTAAATTTACTAGATGGATCACAATATTTTCTAGATTACATAGAAGTAACTTTTGAACTGGGATCAATAACTCAGAATCTAAGCATTTTTATTTTTTTCCAATAACACATAAAGAAATATATTAATTTTTTTTATAGCCGTGAAAAATCCGGCCTAAAAAATACTGATCCGGGTTATTTGTTGCAGTCTTTCTAATAAATCAAATTATATTGTATTCCATCTATTTTCAAAGAAATATATTCAACATTTCTAATATTTTAATACAAAAAATAAAAAAAAATCGAAATTTCTATTTTAAAAAAAAACATAACTTTCAGGTTAGTGAATAATCGGTTATATTTATTGAGTTCGGTTATTGGATAACCGGACATGTATCCCAAATCCGGTTATTGGATAACCGGATTGGATAGTTTTCGAATTTCAACACTGCTTCGGTTATTTTTTGTAATTTGATTTAATTTTTGGATATAAATAAAAAAATCGGCTCCGTCTTTCTCTAAAAAATAAATAAATATATTACGATAGAACGTGATAAAATTTAAATCAATTTAAAATTTAATTGGTCATTAATTCATCATAAAAATATAATTAGTACTCCATTATTTAAAAGTTTAAACTGCTGGATGAAAGACTAAAACCATATTTCATATTGTTACAAATTTAATAGACGCGTTAAGTAACAAATGAGAAGTACTACCATAGTTTTAATTTTTTATTTAAACAACCATTTTCAAAATATCAAAATAAATGTACTTAAAAGTTGAATACATGCTAAACTACTCAAAGTCTCAAACTATTTAATAATATATAACATGAGAAGGAAAAATTAGAGTGAAAACTAAGAACTTACCAATTTCATTGTTAATTAAGGCATCCATCCAATAAGGAATTATCCAATAATACCAATTTCATGCTTGTCTTTTATTTGTACTTATTTTTATTTTTATTATTATTATTGTTGTTGTTGTTGGTATTGCTATAGCTGTTGTTGTTGTTGTTGTTATTATTATTATTATTATTATTATTATTATTATTATTATAATATTAAGTAGTTTTTTTTTTTTTTTTGAATTCATACATGTGTGAATAACAAATTCAAAGGATCAAAACCCACATGACAGAACCTATATATGCATGATTTATTGCCTCAGTATTCCAAGCCGTTGTGATGTATTAATATAAAGTTGATCGATAGTCAAATCATGTACCATATATATAAATAAACTAAGTAATCCTGATCAACAATTGCCGTAAAGTACACAAAAAATGCAATCAAGATAATACAACACATGCCTTGGGTTTGGGGCCAATAGATCCACCTCTTAATTAAAAGATATTAATGTTATACATGTTATGTTTCTAGGTAATGCCATTTTCAAATCGACAAATGGGACCTCGTTTCTTTCTAAAAAAAACAAAAATCTGCAAATGGTCTTGGTTTCTCATTCCAATCTTTGGTACCCCTTTCTCTTTCTCTTTTTCCTCTTTTAGTTGTCTGTAGAGATTAGAGATTCCTTTTGTTTAATTTACCCCCCCAATAGAAAGCAAGAGAGAGAACTTGGCCGGACCTCCACACCACAGCACATGTACAACAATACACCCAGATCAATTATTCTACTATTATTTACGACTCCATTGCTTCGAGAATTCAATCATATGAACCATCCAATCAAAGTCGACACATCAGCAAGGTGAAATTGTTGTAGTAAAATATGAGTGTGGAGGAACCCCTCTATTATTGTAGGGTCCTTGCTTTTTTCCACTATAAAATGCCTCTACCTCCGTTCATCAAACAAATGCAATTACACCTTTGCAATATTACTAGACAAGAAGTCTCAAGTGTAGTTTTCAACTAACCTTTTCATAACCCTGCCGCATCAATTTTTGGTACTCTCTCTCTCTCTCTCTCTCTCTCTCTCTCTCTCTCTCTCTCTCTCTCTATGAGCGAATCTTGCTCTTAATTAGACGATTGATAGTGTCTCCTACATAAAAGTTAAAATAATAATGAGATCAAACCAATGTTTTCATGAAATGTGTTGGTTGATATTGCTAAGATTCTTATTAATTTATGGGGGGATTAGTATCGAATATTCGCATTTTCATATGATGAATGTCATTTATTTAAATTAATACGTTCCAGTCAGAAAGTATAATCGAGTTTATTTGTTTTGCTAAAAATGAAAAGAAGAAAATCAGCTTTGCAAATTAATTACAATATATTAACCGTTGTTTTTTTAATTTTGTATCAAACGAACTCTCACTTTTTCTAACTTTTAATTTGACGTGAATATGTTACTTTATGAATAAGACAAAAAGAATATTACTCATTATATATTGGATATCATTATGGATCTCATTAGATTCGTCCTCATTATATATTGTGTTTTCTTTCTTTCTTCCTCTCTGGTTATTAATATCATAATATGTATCATATAAAACAAAAACACCTATAAGAGTATAAGTAATAATTACCACCTTTTATTATGTTCTGAAAGTATTCACACAGTCGCTTTCATATATCAGATAGGTATCATTAATTTTATCTCTTTTACATACAATAATACACATTTATTTTCTTAACAAGCACATATAATATAGGTCAACTACTGCGAATGAACAAGAAACCAGGCGACTGGAACTGCGGGTCCTGCAATTACCTCAACTTCAGCCGCCGGGAAATGTGCCAGAGGTGCACGGACCCTCGCCCTGCCTCTGCATATGTTCCGCCAAGCAGCGGATCTGGCCGCACCATATCTGTGTTGCGTGGCGATTGGTATTGCACTTGTGGGTACCACAACTTTGCAAGCCGTGCCAACTGTCTCAAGTGCGGTGCCTCCAAGTCAAACCCAGGCGGCGGTGCTAATGCCGAAAACCGCCCTTTCCTTCCTGGAGATTGGACTTGCACTAGGTATGTGTATATACATTTTGATTAGCATCTCATTTGCATGAATAAATGCGTGTTATGTGTGTATGTATGTGTGTTAATAAGATTTTGGAGTTAAAAAAATATAATTGTCAGTACTAAGTATGTTTACATGTCTGAATAATAAGCTTACATTTATTAAATTCTTAATGTGACATAATAAAGATCTACCTACTCGGGTAGGTAAGGCATGCACATATAGTACTTCTCCTTTCTGCACAGTTTAGATGTAATCTCAACTTGAAAACCATTTGATTGATCCTAGTTATTGCTCACTTTCTCTTGTCTTTATCATAAATGAATTGCAAATTTTACAGTATTATAGTACGTTTGATAAATCATAAATATATTGGCAAATTATAAAGAATAAAAAGGTGTTATTTTTCTTGACCCTTAATGCATGTGTACTTAAAATTTAATGGCTAAATTCAATTATATACTCAAGTAATTCAGTTGATAATCCAATTTGTATATGATATTTAATTTGATTTCTACTCATTTAATTAATTAGGCCAGGTTGCAACGAGCACAATTTTGCTAGCCGTACAGAATGTTATGGTTGCAACGCTCCTCGTGAATCAGGTTAATTTATTAAATGAAATACATTTTGTTCTTCATTTAAAAAAACAATCATATATCCATAATTTCATTAATCTAACAGCTTTTAAATTATTTTGAGGCAGGCAAAGAAAATTAAGAGAAGGCAAACATTGTTGGAAAGGCAGCAAAGGAAATTGAATCATGATCAATTTATATATAATGTAATAGAGAAAAATAAAACTGAGGCTTGTTCCTTATATCTCTACCTTAAAAAGAAGCTTATTTTGTAGCTTAACAGTTTTGGCGTAAGCATCAAAATGAGCTTCATGTACCCTAGCTAGTATAAGCTGGTTAATTAAGACTGCCTTATTTATGTAATTTTGGTCAAAGAATTGTTGAATTATGTCTGAGGTTGTTTTGAGTATTTTAATTAAGAAGGTTTTGACCGTTAAACCACCTTTTCTTCACAAGAAACCTTAAAATAAACTCGTCATTTATTAACCTAATTAAATTGATCTGGGGCTTAATTTTCTCTCATGTGTTGACTGATCTTCTCCGTCATAAAATGATGTATGCTTACGCAATGAATGGCATCCCATTAAAATAATGTATTTTTTGCATGATATTGAGCTCAGAATGTATATTTCTTTCCTTGCAAATTCTGTCTTGCTGTCAGTACGTATATCTTGGTTGATTATATTCCTTTATCATAAGCAAATTTCTGGAGAAAAATAAGAACGACATGATAGCATATATATATAGTGTTCAGCTAGCAATAGTAGAAATGATAACCTCCATGAATGTAGCTTCATATAGGATCATCGTTGCTCCATGCATGCATGAGTCGTGACAAAAAGATAGCTTCAAATTTAATTAAGAACAAAAAATTGTCTTACACTTGTAAAAGGCGTACAATATGATGCTAAATAGGATGTTAGTTTGGAGAGTAGTCATTGAGTCACACTTGAGCAGGGAGGCAATTGCCACTTCATAATTTAAAAGAATTCAAAAAATATACCAATTACACTAATTGAGCTAGGCTTGGAAAAAACATAAGCCCAATTGAGCTAGGCTGGGAAAAAAAGGTCGGAATCAAAGTCCAATTAATGTATGCTAAGAAAAGAAAAGGTAAAGATTTCAAAGCCCAATTAGTCTAGGCTAGAAAACTGGGAAAATACAAGGTCTGGATTTCAAAGCCTAATTAGGGCATCTTTTTTCTTTCTTTTTTAATATCTTTATATCTATATCTAATTATATCTTTCCATAAATCAGTCCATTAATTACATCATTTTCCTAATCTCTGCTACTAGATCGATAATTAAGTATATAGCTATGTCATGTTAAGCTAAATTCATTGAAAAAACCCTTCAATTTATCCTATTTACAGTTCCACAGAGAAATAGTCAAGTAATATACCAATGTATTTTTGGGCTAAATCATCAAGAAGAGATGGCAAAAAATAACATAAGAAATGGACAGCAAAAGTGTGTGATATCCTGTATCTATGGCATAAAACAAACTTTGTCGACAGCAAAGAATGAGTAAAAACATAATAAAATACTTAAATGCAAGTTATGGTAGCAGCCGGGTTGATGGAGAAATAATAATTAGTTCGTGGCATTTGAGCAAATCAGTTGTACAACATAAGCTATTGATAGGGGTGTAAACGTACGGAGCGGATTCGTTCTAAGAGCAAGTCTCACAACTTTCGACCAGAGAGAAGCTTTTATAAATTTTGGTCAAGGAAAGAAGAAAGGGGTTGTTCAAAGAGAATTTTTGGCTAAGGTTTATTGCAGAAAAATTAGTGTAATTTTTTTTAATTAAACCCCTTTAAATAGGTAAGAGTTAGAACAACTCTTTGTGTAAGGTTTGAATTAATTACACAAATGTCACTTGCCTTGTTTAACCATTTTATGCTCTTTATAATCTCATCTTACTATTGGTTTAATAAATTAATTTATGAATAAATAGTATTATTCATATTATTCTATTATACAATATTTCTATTATTCTTATAATGCATTCAAACATTATATCAAATAATATTTGCATAACTTCATAAATTTATTTATGGTCTAAGCATGTCATATTATGACATTTTATTTTAGCATTTCATAACATGTATTTTATCTTATCTATTATTATGAAATGCAAAATACTTATTGTTTCTCTTCAGTTGGTGTGACCGTATAGATGATCTATGTCATCTTGGCAATAATATAAAACTTTATATTATTGACTATAAGAGGTTCTATCATTACATTATAGTTATCCAAACGACATAATAATTATTTGCTCAATCCATTAATTTCGTGTCTATCCTTGTCACAGGATATTATGAATAATATGTAAAAAGATTGTGTCATTTTTGCATTATATTTGTTTTCTTGGTCTCTCAAGTGAATTATAATTATAACTATATCAGTTATATTGCATGCGATATAATTTTACTTTACCAAGGGGCCCAGTAATATCATAACTCAAATTGAGGGACAATAATAATATTAACATACATATTTCTCCTGCACAAGTTGTACACAACGAACTACTATTTAAGTTATATCTTAAAATAGTATTTAAATAGTAATCACATTATGTGAAAAACATATACATCTCATATCTAAGATCCTAAAGACACAATGAAAACATTAATAACACAAAACACAATCCATATAATATTCCATTCATTTATGTCATGTTCAATATATAAAATATACATTTTTATATATTTATGTAATTAAATGATAATCCTTTATCAACATTTATAGAACTTCAATGTACTTTAATCTACATGACAATCTTCCTCGATAATTAATGTTATAGTCCTTAATTACCATGATCGTGAACTTGTTTAGTGATTAAATATTTCTCATCTTAGGAGTTCTATGATTCAAGACCAAAAGCATCTTCTTGAATACTTCCAAAGATATAACATATAAATTTCAAGGAATAAGAATAATAATATTCATAATAAAATAATGAACAATATATAAATTATTATTAAAAGATAACTTTTAAAACACACATCTTCCAGTTTTTGGGATGATATGGTTATAGGGTTTAGTTTTTTTAGACATAAATTTGTAGTTTTTTATGCTTCTTATTCTTTGATTTGTAATTTAGTTTCAGCAATGTCGGTCCAAGATCATTTGCCACTTTTGAAAAGACTGAGAAGGTCAGTCATTGATCCACAACAAATTCATATTACCACTAACGGTGATGCTGGTTTGGATGTATGGGTAAAATTTCCTAATTTGGCATTTTTATTGATTTTTAATTCTTCAATAACATAAAATATGCAAGAACGACCTTGCCTTGACATCCAATCACATAGATTTTATTTTTTGAAGATTTGCATCCATTCAAGAAGAACAAGGGATTGGATATTAGCTAGAGCAAAGCCAAATGCCAATTAAGAAGCTGATTCCCCGAACTATACAAAGGTAAGGCACCTTTGTATAGTTGTTAGTGTAGTTAGTTATGTGATTTTTTAAATAAGTTGTTACATGTAAACGAAAGTGATACAATAATATATGTACATTGTCAGGACTAGTCTATAGTATGTTATTTATTGTTTATGTTATAAATTAGTTATGGCTGTTAATAATAGTTGTTAGTGTAGTTAGTTACAGCTATAACCATAGAATTAGTTATGTGCTATTATGATGTAAAGCTGATGGCTATATAAACAACTCAAGTGTAATCAATTCAAACTAATGATTAAATACAATTGATTCATTATATTATATTTCTCTGTCTCTATTCTATCATACATGATAAGGGTCTGCTAATGGGATTAATGAAATGACCAGTAAGAGTATTACTGAATTGGTGCTACTGATACAGCCAGTACATGTAGAAGGAATATGGGATCCGGTCCCGCTTGTAAATCATGAGACATTGGACGAACTGGGTCTGGAATTCCAACTGCTACATGGCAGATATCTTGTGATGCCACTATCCACCGCCAGCTACCCACGCGACCGAGCCCACAGATTCATGGAGTAGAGCACTCACGATGAGCGCACGGGCCAAACCCAAGGAGGAGGTTACACCAGCTCTCAGAGCGCAGGATGGCAAACTACAGTGGAATGACTGGTGTGAAAGGAATTTCAGTAGGAAAAATAGAGGTTGAGCACCTCACCGATATAGCCCTTCGAAATTCATTTGAGATAGAGTTTATTTATAGTTTTAGTTCAGTTTACCTATGTTATGTTTTATTATATTTGAGTTTTGTTTTATAGTTATTGTTTTACTGTAATTTAGTTTCGTTATATTTTATTATGTTTGAGTTTTATTTTATAGTTTTTGTTTTTGTTTGAGTTTAGTTTCTTGTATTTTATTATGCTTTGGGTTTAGTTTTATAGTTTTTGTTTTGGTGTAGTTTAGTCTCGTTATGTTTTATTATGCTTTGGGATGAGCTATGTTATAAAGAACACAATAAAATCAAGAACAACAATACAACAAACAAATAAAGTTCATACAAACCTACAACATGATATAATAATTACAAAAACTACAACATAATATAATATAAATAGATTAGACAATATTAGACATACCATGGCAAAATCTTCGAATATCTCTTTCAACCTTCTTGGCTTCTTCTTCCTGGCTCCTTGTTTGAACCTAGTTCCGTACTATGGATCCTTCCACACGCCTGGACCAGGTTATCAGCAACGTGTTGGATACAATACTTGTGCACAAAATTATCCCTATCCCATCCATAGTCAGGTTTCAATGCAGCTTTGATCCCCTTATGTTGGTCTGATAATACAAATCTATTAACACCAATCACATTGATTCTAAGCCAATGTAAGAAAAAACCCTAATTCTCTTTATTCTCCTTATACACAATTGCAAATGCTAGAGGTAGCAATTGGTTCTTGGTATCATAACCGCAAGCCATCAAAAGTCTTCCCTCATACTGCCCAGAAAGAAAGACTGCATCTATACTTATCACCGGCCTCAAGTAATCAAATGCGGTGATGCATGGTCCATAAGCTCATACCACGACCCTAAATTCCTGAACACCTTGCTTGACTAGTCCTATATTTTTATCGATGCTCGGACTGGTCTGAAATTAGTACCTCGAGGTGGGATTCTTGTCAACCATCCTGATAAACAATAGTTTCATAAAGTTGTACGACTCCTCCCAACTCTCAAATTGCCGTGCTAATGCAATCTCATAACCTCCCCAAAGTTTGTTGTACTTTGGGGTTATACTGCCAAACCTAACCCTCACACAGTGTGCCACACTCCGGATGCTCATAGTGGGATCTTCCTTAATGTTAGGCTCGATGATATCTGTAATGATTGATGCCGTGAGTTATGCATGATTGGTCCTGGTGTACTCAGACGTGCATGTGTGAGGCGTGTCTTGCTCAGTTATCATCCATGTATCTCATTGATTTGTTGCCTTTTCCTTCAGTTTAAAATGATAACCCAGAGGGCTGCATCTAATTTCTAGTCGGGATGTGTCACTTCTTTTCGTATATGTCTCCTGGTTCTTGTCAACATGGTACTCTTTGATCTTTTTTGTCAGTTACTTCTTATTTGCTAAGTATTGGCATTTTGTGAGCTCACTCTTGTATTCAATCCAATGACCATCGTAAGAAACATCTGCTTCTCAGAAAATATATGTGTCATTGAAGTTTACGAACGAGTGAGTCTCAGAACGGCCATTTAATGACATATCTCTATTTTGCCTCATAGTAGGCTGTGTGTATTCTTCGTCATCTCTTTCATCTTCATCATCATTAATGTCCCAGTCTCTTTTCCTCTATTCATCCCCAGTTTGCAGATTCTTCTCCGGTACCTCGTTCATAAATTCAAATTCTGACTCGTTTGGATCTTCTTGTACTAGTGGCAGTCTAGGGTGAGGATTTGGTTCAGGCCCAAGTAAGGATGAAGGACCTCCATACACGGATATAGGTGGGATAAAATGTGGAGATTATAGTCGGGGTGAGATAAAAGGTGGAGATTGGGGTGAATTACTATATATTTCTGGTTCTGGTATTGGTCCGAGTATGAATAAAGGAGGTGTGGTTCATAATTTGATTGATAATTTTTTGCAATTGAATTTTGGCCTAAACTTCCAGCCTCTCTGTGAATTCTGCATGTAAAAACTTCGCATAGTGATTCGCCGGACCTCACAATGCCTCGTCATCTCCTAACGCAATTTTGACATACTTATTTGCGTAGACCATTCTGGCCTGAATTTGTAATTCTCAGGGATTCCTATTGTACCCGCTCACTTCATAAATAAGTAATTGCAACTGCTCAGATGAGAAATTTTCATCAACCCAATACGTATTTACTGGAGGTTTGGAGTAACGTGCTCCATTCTGGTAAAAAAATGAATTACCCTCCAAAATGTACTGAAATTCCAATAGGCATGGATAATAAACTACATTCGTAAATGGTAAATATTTTGTCAGTTTACTAATTTCAATTGTGAACAGTTTATGAACAATAGTGGACATTAGTATATGAACAGTATATGAATAGTAAATACGTATATGAATATTACCTGAACAGTAAAAACACATATGAACAGTACATGCACAGTAAAGACGTACATGAATAGTAAAGACATATATGAACAATAAAGACGTATATGAACAGTAAATACGTATATGAACAGTAAATAGGTAAATGAACGGTAGCTACGTAAATGAACAGTTGAAATTTTTTTTTACCTAATTTACAAGCTGAATAGTATCCTTTCTTCTTCTCTCCTCTCTTCTTCTCTTCCTTTCCTTCTCTCTTCCTCTCTTTCTCCTTCTCTCTTATTCTCCTTCTGTCACGATAAAAAAACAACCAAAAATTGCCAATATATTGCAAAAAAAAAAATCTGGGATGTAGAATTTTTCCATAGTTCCGATTAAAAATCCCGGGCCGCGAAAAAATTTCGTGGTTCCGATTAAAATTCCTGGGCCGTGGATTTATTCCACGGTTTTGAATTTTTATTCGGATCGTGGATTTTTTCCGCTGTTCCGAATAAAAATTCGAAACAGTAGATTTTTTCTGCATTTTGAGCATTTTTAAATTTTTTCTCAAACTCTCGTTATTTTTATTAAAATATTTTAATAATTGAGTAAAAATAAAAATCTGTCTGGCTGTCTCACACACCACAAAATAAGGTAATAAGGTGATAGATTGTAAATATTGTAATGCATGCAAGGTCAAGGCAATTAATTGCTTGTACGAACGCCATATATATATGTTAGATTTGGTAGTGAATTACAATGTGGTAGATATTCAGATCCGGTAATTGATGTAGCTGATCCATCCGGTAGCTAAATTTATTTTAATCTGACGCGAATCTCAACAGTCAACAAGCAAGCAAGTGGAAATTAATTGGGAAGTGAAGCCACCGAGTCCGCGTCCTCTGAGATATCTCAACTTTTGCGTGACCTACGTGTCCGGTCTCTATTCGGGGGTGATGTAGGGGTCAGTATTTTGTATGCTTTGAGATTTGTGCAGAACGTCCTTAAACGGTTCCGATTTTCCATAAATCACGCAAAGTTTGAGATATCTCAGAGGATTTGAATTCGAAGCCACCGGGGCCAGAATTTGTATTCTCTACATTAACTCAAAAGAGAATCTTTTGAGTTAATGCATGTGGATCATCTAATACGTGATAAGACATGTACGAATTAGATTTGCACTAATATTAAAGAACACTCATATTTTTTAAGCAGAATTCAAATTAATTTCGTTTAAAATCGAACGGTTCAGTTTCAAGATTCCACGGGTGCTTTTGTGATTAAAAAAATAAAATAAAAAAATACAAGTGGGAAGTGTAAAACGAAAACCCTTTCCCTGCCCTCTCTGCCTTCTTTATATATCAGAAGGGAATGGTTTAGGGTACAAAGCAAAGCACAACAGAAGATAAGATAATAGAAGAGATAATAGTGAGTGAAAGGAGAAGGAAAAGAAGAAGAAAAAATGGGCAAGGTATCCTCCATTACGCCGCCATTCACTCCTCTCCACATCGACGGCGTCGCATTCCCCGCCTTGGTCACTCCTCCCGGATCCTCTTCTAAACCTCCGTTATTCCTCGCTGGAGCAGGTTTCTTCTCTCTTCTCTGTTTCTGGCTTTTCATTTTGAATCTGAAAAATAAGTACAAATACAAATACAAATACAAATACAAATACAGGTGTGAGGGGAGTAGAGATAGGAGGCAAGTTCGTCAAATACACTGCCATCAGCATTTATCTGGAGGAGTCCGCTCTCGGAGTTCTGGCTGAAAAATGGGCTGCCAAATCAGCCGACGAATTGATCGCCGCACCTGAATTCTATACCGATATAATCAATGGTTTCTGTTTTGCCTTTTGGTTTTTCTTTCCCCTTTTGTTCAAAAATATTATTATTCTTATCATATATACCACCAGCACCGCCACCATTGTTAGTACATAAAATTAATTAATTTTGAAATGTGCCAATAATTCAGGTCCGTTTGAGAAGTTCATTCGAGTGACTATGATTAGTCCCCTGACCGGTCAGCAATACATGGACAAGGCGGGAAAGTACACCATGGAGCACATGAAGGCACACGGGCTCTTCAACGAAGCAGAGGTTGATGCCTTGAACAAGTTCCACGAAGTCCTCAAGCCCGAGAATTTCACTCCTGGTCGATCCCTCCTCTTCACCTTCTCACCCTCTGGCGCTTTTTCGGTACGCACAAATGCAAAATTTTAAATATTAGATTCCAATCCATAAATTGCATGCACAACTAAAATAGATTCAAATACAAACAACACTATCAATTAATATTGTTCATTGCTCCAATGAATCTCAGATTGCCTTCTCCAACGATGATTCGGTACCTGAAACCAACAACGCGGTCATAGAAAACTTGAACCTTTGCCGTGCTTTTCCGGAGACTATACTTGGTGTGCATGGTGTTTCTCCGGCAGCTAAGCAAAGCTTAGCAATCAGATTTTGCGAGCATTTCAAGTTGCTTAGCACTGCAAATTAAGAGGAGGTGCATGTGGAGAACCCCTGTTGCCCGTCGACCCTTGAATTTATGTGACTACACGAATGTTTCATGTAGTCATTTTAGGACGGGATTCATTTCCTATTAAGGCCATTCAACGAGATGTGTTGTACGAATAATGAATGTATCCTTAGTCATTAATTGTAGTGTCCAGTGGGTTCACGCTTGTTAGACTGATCTAGTTTTGAATAATTCGATATCAATTTAATTATAAATGTTTAATTTTCTTTCTTTCTTGGAATTAGAGAACAGAAACTTATTTTATAACTTTTGACTCGATCAACGGTCGACATTTAGTCACAATCACGTGGTAAAAAAAAAAGTAATATTATCTTCTTGGATATTGGAGATCGGAAGCTTAATTAAAATAAGACACTAAACGACATTTTTTTTTTACTTTTGATTCCGTCGGCTAGCCCGAAATATGCTCGTGACATCAATGACGTTTTCTTGTGTTATACTTTTATTTAATTCCGATGAGGGTTTCATGTTTCAATATGAAAATAGACTGAGTCTATGCCTCTATAGATAAGGGTTTTCATTGGGTTCGGTTTATTTGGTTTTGAACCGAACCAAATTAGTTTGCACTAAATGGTTTGGTTTGAAAATTTTTAAAACTGAAATAACCGAACTGACCAAACTTTAGTATATTATGAGTTTCGTTCGGATCATTCTGATTTATTTCTTAATACCCCGATTTATTTATTAATTAATTACTTTAAATACTTTGATTTATTTCTTAATACCACGGTTTATTTCTTAACTACGGTTTATATAAATCAATTGATTTAAAAAAATAATAATAATATATTTCAGTTTGAATCGAATAAACCTAACAAACCGAAATTAAACTTTGGTTCGGTTTGGTTCGGTTCTATTTTTGAAATCGAATTATAATTACTTCGGTTTGTCTAGTTCAGTTCAGTTTCAACCGAACTGAACCGATGAATACCCCTATCTATAGAGTGAGTCTATGGTATTGTGTATAGTCGGATTTGATTAGTAATATGGATTAATATTTTTGTTTTAAAATTTTATTGGTTGATCCGAACCGTTTAACGTAATGTTCATATAAATATATATTTGCTGATCAATTTTTTTTTTACAATTTTTTATTTATTTTTAAAAATAGTTAGAAAATTATTGTTTTTGGATGATTCAGAATTTTTAGATCAAGTGATTTTCTATCTATTTTAAAAAATAGTAAAATAATTCTAAAAAATATAAAATTTGGTCTGCAAGTACATATTCATATGAGGATCATGTTGAACGGTTCAGGTCAACCGTTAGAATTTTAAAAATAAAAATATTGATCTGTATTACTGACCAATCCGTAATATGTATAGTACCATAGACTCATTGGCAGACCCAAATGGGTTCAGGGGTAGGCACTTCTGGAAAAAAAAAAAAATTAGACTTAGTGGTAATTTATACTTGTGCATAGTCCTAAGTAGATATAGTGCCTTGAATTTAATTTACAGTCCAGTAGAAGAAAATTGCAAGGAAAAAAAACCAGTTCAGACTTATTCACGTAAAAGAAAGAAAAAAAAAAGACACAGTCTGATTCGCTACTCCACTTGGAAGAATCATTGATTTGCTGTGATCATGTGTTGTGTTGTGATCAAATCTTTTACGTGATGTGCCTTGTCGTATAATTAAGACCATTCACATTACCATGTGTTGTGCTGTGATCAAATCTTTTACGTGATGTGCCTTGTTGTGTCAAAATTTTAAAAGATAGTCATGACACAGGACACGTGAGCCATAGCATGTAATCGGCACATGTGCTGTGACATATCCAGTCGTATCATGAGTTTTATAGATCTCTATCCACTACTCCACTCTGATTCATCAGAAAAAAAAAAAAAATTATACTCTTGTTAATATTCCGTGGCTATCCCTCATCAGATTCACTCATGAAAATATTAATAGCGGACTAATGTATTGTACACCTTTAAAAAGTTATATTGATATTTTAAAAATAAAACCCAACATAGGTATCGAATCTTAGATTTGATCTGTATCATTTTTTTTAAGCAAAGATGAAATTCAAATTATCAAATTAATTAATTTTTATAAATAATTTTTTGTTTTGTTTTGAGTTTTGAATTTATAATATTTTAAGAGCATTATCTTTATCAGTAAATCAAAACTAATTTTTAAACGTATCGAATTTAAGATTCAGTCTCATTCTATATTACTCCAATACTTCATATCTATATCATATTGATGTATTTCGTATCGTTTCGAAAATTACTGTATTATCGTATCTATATCCATATAACATAGGTCCCACCTGTTTTTGGATTTTTTGTAGTCTTGTGGGTGTACTGCGATAAAAAGATATATATATCAAACCATAAATTTGGTCACCCAAATGAATACTAAATTTATATATAATTTGGTATTTATGTTTTTTTTAAAGAGAGGTTATCTAACCTTTTTACTTATTTTTTTAGTTACGAAATATAAAAAGATTCTAATAAGATTCTACATTTCCACTTGACAAAAAGACAACTCAACATCTACAAATATTTTCTTGTAAATTATATTTTTTATTAAATATATTAATATAACTTTCAAATCACAAACATTAATTTATGAAACTCTATCAATTCATTACATAGATATTCAATAATTTTTTTTACATAATATATGTGACAAGAATATTTATAACATGGTGTTCACCAATTTCTTCGTGTGCTACTGCTTCATGGGCCATATCATGTCGGAAATTTGTTGGTACGGATAACATTTGATTCTAATTAGAGGAGAGATTCACTTGTAGAATAATATTCTATAATTACAACATCTTACAGTACAATTTTTTGAAATCGAAACAGTCAATTTCAAACCGTTCAACATGATATTTATATTAAAATATGCTTAAAGATCACAGTTTTTATTTTTTTTACTATTTATTAAGATGTACAAAATTCAATGGTTTGAAACAATAATTTTATAAAGTACTTAATAATATGGTTTCATTTGAGCTTGATTGAGATCTATTTAGGTTTAATTAACGTCTAATTTGAATTTATTGGACTTAGAAATGATTTGAATGTATTTCAAGATTTATTAATTTGAGGTGAATTTAATTAATTTTCAGGTTAACAGGGCTGATTTGTGATATTCAGAAGTCGTCAGGGGTCTAGTACAAATTTGCAGGGATGTCCTTCCTCAAGGTCCTATTGGCCGATTTTTTTCATTTATATCCAAAAAATTGTATAAATTTAAAAAACTAACCAAACCTCTTGTTTATTTCGAAAACTACACAAACTGAAAAAAAAAAATTTCCGGTTTCAATACCAATTTCTGAAAAAATTTTTCCGGAAATTAGATCCTAAATTCGGAATAATTTTTTCCAGATTTATAATTTTTTTTTTCCAAAATTTTTTTTTAGGAAATTTTTTTTTCAGATTCTTTTTTTTTCATTTTTCAGTTTTTATAATATATTTTTTTCAAAATAGATGGAATACTATATAATTTGATTTATTTGAAAGATCGCTACAAATAATCAGAATCAACATTTTTCATGATGAATTTTTTATGGCCGTAAGAAAAATTAATATAATATATGTATATGTATATGTATAGGTATATAATATAATATATGTATATGTATATATAATATAATATATGTATATGTATATATAATGAGGAAGGATCAAGTTACAACAATTTTTGAGTTACAACAAGTTACAAAAAGTATTTTCTACATTTTCAAAATCCAAATCGTCGATTCAAACCATTAGATATGATCTCTACAATTAAATGTGCTTGGAGACCAAATTTTATATTTTTAAAATTTTTTTTATTATTTATTAAGATGGGTACAAAATCTAGTCAAATTCAGACCATTGAATTTTGTACCCATCTTAATAAATAGTAAAAAAATTTCAAAAAATGTAAAATTTGGTCTCCAAGTACATTTTACTGTAGAGATCATATCTAACGGTTTGGATCGACGATTTGAACTTTGAAAATGTAAAAAATACTTGTTGTAACTTGTTGTAACTCAAAAATTGTTATAACTTGATCCCTCCTCATATCATATATAATATAATATATGTATATGTATGTATATGTATATATAATATAATATATATGTTAAAATGTGCTTGCATATCAAATTTTATATTTTATTTGAATTTTTTTACTATTTATTAAGTAGTTAACAAAATCACTATATTCAGACCATTGAATTTTTGTACCCATCTTAATAAATAGTAAAAAAAAATTAGAAAAATGTAAAATTTTATCTACAAGCACATTTTAAAATATCCATCATGTTAAATGGTTTGGATCGACTGTTTGGACTTTGAAAACTTTAAAAATACCGATCGTTGAATGTCTACTGTTGAACGAACACTTAAAACTGAATTTTTGAGGCACTAAACGAGGGTTCCAATGCCTCATTTTTTTTATACCTCATCATACCTCATATTTTATATCTTCATTTTCTTCATATTTAAAGTCTAAATTGTCGATTCGAACCGTTCAACATGATATACATACTAAAATATGGTTAGGGATGGAATTTTATAATTTTTGAAATTTTTTTACTATTTTTTAAGATGGGTAGAAAATCATTGTTTTTTGAACGGTTCGGATCGAACAAGAATTTTTGTTAAATGGTTCGGGTCAAATAAAAATTTTAACATATATGTTATATTATATTATATATACATATATATACATATATTATATTAAGGAGGGATCAAGTTACAACAAGCATTTTTTTACATTTTCAAAGTCCAAATCTTTGATCCAAACTGTTAGATGTGATCTCTACAATAAAATGTGCTTGGAGACTAAATTTTTCATTTTTTAGAATTTTTTTACTCTTTATTAAGATGGGTACAAAATTCAATGGTATGAATTTGACTAGTTTTTGTACCCATCTTAATAAATAGTAAAAAAATTTCAAAAAATGTAAAATTTGGTCTCCAAGTACATTTTATTGTAGAGATTACATCTAATGGTTTGAATTGACGATTTGGACTTTGAAAATGTAAAAAATGCTTGTTGTGACTTGATCCCTCCTATATTATATTATATATACATATACATATATTATATTATATATGAGGAGGGATCAAGTTACAACATTTTTTGAGTTACAACAAGTTACAACAAGCATTATTTACATTTTCAAAGTCCAAATGGTCGATCCAAACTGTTAGATGTGATCTCTACAATAAAATGTGCTTGGAGACCAAATTTTACATTTTTTGAAATTTTTTTACTATTTATTAAGGTGGGTACAAAATTCAATGGTATGAATTTTACTAGTTTTTGTACCCAGCTTACATATGTTTAACTTTACTAATATTGATTGTAGCAAGTGTAAAGTTTGTAAGCTTGCCAAGCATACAAAACTTCCTTTTTGTAACTCAAATTCCAAGAGTAATAAAATTTTTGAACTAGTTCACTCCGATGTGTGGGGACCCACTCCCGTAAACTCTTACAATGACTTTAGATATTATGTTATATTTATTGATGATTTTTCAAGAACAACGTGGATATATTTGATGAAGAATAAAAGTGAAGTTTTCTCTCACTTTCAAACATTTGTAAATTTTGTAAAAACTCAATTTAATAAAAAAATCAAAACCTTTAGAACGGACAATGGAACGGAATTTGTAAATCAAAATTTCTTAGATTTTATAAAACAAAAATATATTATTCATCAAACTTCTTGCGTTTATACCCCCTAACAAAATGGTATTTCCAAAAGAAAAAACCGTCATCTACTTGAGATGACAAGAACACTTTTATTTCAAAATAATGTTCCAAAGATTTTTTGGTCGGAATCCGTCCTCACCGCAACCTATTTAATAAATAGGTTACCTAGTGCCATTTTAGATTTTAAATGTCCATTTGAAATACTATATAATAAAAAACCAAATATCGATCATTTGAAAGTTTTCAGTTGCACTTGCTTTGTTCATAAAATAAAATAGATAAATTGGATTTCACCTCAATAAAAACTTTTTTCGTTGGTTATTCTCTTAAAAAAAAGGGTTTAAGTGCTATAATCCGAAAACAAGAAAACTCTACATCTCAAGAGATGTAACATTCTTTGAGAATGAACCATTTTATAATAAAAATGAAGAAAACCACTCGAATAAATTATTGTCAAATGAGTTTGTTATACCTTGTGTTACTAATCTAGAAAGAAGAGAAATTCTTCTTGAAAATGTTGAGATAGGTAATCAAGAATCCGAAGGAGATGAGCAAGTATCGGAAGAAATCAAAGAAAATGAGAATTATGGAGAAGTTCAAGTGGAAGAAATGCCATTGAGAAGATCTAGTCGACAAACTCAACCTTCAACAAGATAGAGGGATTTTGTCACATATTCGGTACAATATCCCATACAAGATTATATTTCCTATAATAATATTTCTCATGGTCATTATGCATTCTTAAACTCTTTGTCAAAAATAGAAGAACCAACCAATTATGAGATAGCAAAATTGGATCCAAATTGGTGTAAAGCAATGGAAGAAGAACTACATGCCTTAGTAAAAAATCAAACTTGGGAGTTGTGTGAATTACCAAAAAATAAGAAACCAGTTGGGTGTAAATGGGTGTATAAAGTTAAATATAATTGTGATGGCACTATTGAACAGTATAAGGCTAGATTAGTAGCCAAAGGTTATACCCAAACATACGATATCGATTATCATGAAACTTTTGCACCCGTAGCTAAAATGAATATGGTGAGAATTCTTTTTTCCATTGTGGTTAATAAAAATTGGAATCTATACCAAATGGATGTAAAAAAATGCATTTCTCCAAGGGACGCTTGAGGAAGAAGTGTATATGTCCTTACCCCCCAGTCACAAAAAAGAAGGAATTTCTAACCTTGTTTGTAGGTTAAAAGAAATCAATCTACGGCCTAAAACAATCTCCAAGGGCATGGTATGGTAAACTTAATCATTTCTTATTATCTTGTAATTTCAAAATGAGTCTAGCCAATTCATCCTTGTTTACCAAGCATAATTCTAACGGTACCACTGTGGTGTTGGTTTATGTTGATGACATAATTATAACCGGAGATAACCAAAATGAAATTGAAGGTGTTAAAAGAAATTTAAAACAAAAATTTAAAATAAAGGATTTGGGCAAATTAAAATATTTTCTTGGGATAGAAATTGCCCATTCTACAAAAAGGCTATTTTTATCACAAAGAAAATATGTTCTTGATTTGCTCAAAGAAACCAGAAAAATAGGGTGTAAACCGGCTATCACACCAATTGACACCAATATAAAGCTCAATACCGAAGATGGTGAACCATTGAGTGAAATCAACCAATTTCAAAGACTTGTAGGAAAATTAATTTATTTAACCGTAACTAGATCGGACCTTGCTTTTGCCGTGAGTCAAATTAGCAAGTTTATGCATGCACCAAGAACACCTCACTTAGATGCCATTGATAGAATATTAAGGTATCTAAAAGGTTCTCCTGGAAAGGAAATTTGGATGAGGAAAAATGGTACTAATGCAATATGTGGCTATTCCAATGCAGATTGGGCCGGTAGCTTCGATAAAAAATCGGCCACCAGTTTTTGCACATTTGTAGGCAGAAATTTAGTCACATGGAAGAGCAAGAAGCAAAATGTCGTGGCACAATCAAGTGCAGAAGCAGAATATCGAGCCATGACATCAACCGCAAGTGAACTGACGTGGATTAAACAAGTGTTGACCGACTTGAATGTGAAGACTAATGAACCAATGCAAATGTTTTGTGACAATCAAGCGGCAAGACATATTGCGGCAAATCCAATCTTTCATGAGCATACCAAACACATTGAAGTGGACTGCCACTATATTTGAGAAAAAATTCAAACTCAAGAAATCGAAACTCCATTTGTCAAGAGTGAAGATCAATTAGCGGATATATTTACGAAAGGATTAAGCTCTAAGGTTTTCGAGAATATTTCATGCAAGTTAGGATTATATGATCTCTATAATCTTAGCTTGAGGGGGAGTGTTGAGAAATAAAGGCTTCAGACCCGTGAGGGTATTTTTGTCATAGGCACTTTTTAGGAAAAATAAAGAGCTCACAGTTAAGGAGCTTCAATTTATTTTTTTATTTTTAGGAACTGTACCGTTAGGATTTTTTACCGTTATAACTCTGGCTATATAAGCCTTGTACACAGAAAAAGCAACATAAGAAATATATACAATATTTCATCATATAAAAGTTCTCTGATTTCAAGTGTTAAAACTCAACACCTTTGTCTTTATCTTTAATGAATTGCAAATTTTACAGTAATTTGATATAATATTGGCAAATTATAAAAAAATAAAAGGTATTAATATGATTAAAGTAAAGTAATTTAGTTTGTAACCCAATTTGTAAATGAAACTTAATTTGATTTGTACTCATTTTAATTAGTCTGGGTTGCAACGAGCACAATTTTGCAAGCCGTAAAGAATGCTACCGAAATTTTTAAAAATACCATTTTCGAAAAATTAATAAACCAAAACACCATTTTCAGAATTTTTTATTAAAAACAGCATGGCCGCTTCTGTAGAAAGCGGCCACAAACAATCGGACCGCTTTGGAGGGCAGCGGCCACTGGAAAACAAAAATTTTCCTTTTTTTTTTTTGAAAACAGAAATTTTTATTTTAATTTTATTTTTTGTATTAAATTATTAGAAATGTTGAATATATTTCTTTGAATGTAGATGGAATGCAATATAATTTGATTTATTAGAAAGACTGCAACAAATAATCCGGATCAATATTTTTCAGGCCGGATTTTTCGCGGCTGTAAGAAAAATTAATATATTTCTTTATGTGTTATTGGAAAAAAATAAAAATGTTTAGATTTTGAGTTATTGATCCCGGTTCAAAAGTCACTTCTAGATAATTCAGAAAATATTGTGACCTTTCTAATACATTTAATTTATAAAAAATTATATCTATGTTGAGAATTATTTTTTTAAAAAAATCATTAAATAAATTAAAGTTTTTTTTTTCAAAAATAGATACAACTTTTTATAAATTAAATGTACTAGAAGGATCATAATATTTTCTGGATTACCTAGAAGTGACTTTTGAATCGGGATCAATAACTCAAAATCTAATTATTTTTATTTTTTTCAAATAACACATAAAGAAATATATTAATTTTTCTTACAGCCGCGAAAAATCCGGCTTGAAAAATATTGATCCGGGTTATTTGTTGCAGTCTTTCTAATAAATCAAATTATATTGCATTCCATCTATATTCAAAGAAATATATTCAACATTTCTAATATTTTAATACAAAAAATAAAAATAATAAAAAAATTTCTGTTTTCAAAAGAAAAAAAAAGGAAAATTTCTGTTTTTCAGTGGCCGCTGCCCACCAAAGCGGCCCGATTGTATGTGGCCGCTTTCCACAGAAGCGGCCATGTTGTTTTTAATAAAAAATTCTGAAAATAGTGTTTTGGTTTATTAATTTTCCGAAAATGGTATTTTTAAAAATATCGGAGAATGCTACGGTTGCAACACTCCTCGTGAATCTGGTAAATTCATGAACTGATGAAATTACATCATTTCCCAGCTTCATTTATTAAAATTCAGACGGCCTAATTGTTTAATAAATTTAAAAGAGTCATATCCATAATTTCATTAATCTAACAGCTTTCAATTAATTTGTAGCTGGCAAAGAAAATTAAGAGAAGGCAAACATTGTTGGAGAGGCAGCAAAAGGACTTGAATCATGATCAATTTTATATATTGCGTTATAGGAAAAATAAATCTGAAGCTTGTTGTTATATCTACCTTAAAATTAAGGAAGCTCAATTATGTAGCTTAATGCACCCTAGCTAGTATATATAATTAAGCTGGTTAATTAATTAATACTGCTTTAATTATGTAATTTGGTCAATGAATTATTTTTTAAATACGTCATGAGATTGGTTGTGTATTTTAATTAAGAAGGTTTTGACCGTTAAATCACCTTTTCTTCACATTTCACAACAAACCTTAAAATAAACGCGTCTTTTATTAACCTAATTTCTGGAATTTTTTTCATAAACCATAATTAATAAAATGTTTTTTAGGGAACCAATATGATTGATTTTTTTTTTTCAAAAACCATAAGGACCGTGGGGTTCCCACGGTCTCAAATTGTCTTTTTTTTTTCTTTTTTTTTTTATAAAACAGAATTTTTTAAATTTTTTGTATTAAAATATTAGAAATATTGAATATATTTCTTTGAAAATAGATGAAATACAATATAATTTGATTTATTAGAAATACTGCAATAAATAACCCGGATCAATATTTTTCAGGTCGGGTTTTTCGCAGCTGTAAGAAAAATTAATATATTTTTTTATGTGTTATTAGAAAAAAATAAAAATGCTTAGATTCTGAGTTATTGATCCCGGTTCAAAAGTCACTTCTAGGTAATCCATAAAATAT
This sequence comes from Carex pumila, assembly GCA_033356055.1. Taxonomy (NCBI): domain Eukaryota; kingdom Viridiplantae; phylum Streptophyta; class Magnoliopsida; order Poales; family Cyperaceae; genus Carex; species Carex pumila. Next base: position 65,467 of record JARJHM010000383.1, on the reverse strand, counting down.
TGTGATTCTTCTAGGACATTTAATTTTTTAAAAGTTATATCTATTTTGAGAATTCTTTTTGAATAACAATTATTAAATAACTTAAAAGTTATTGTTTTTTTCAAAAATAGATACAACTTTTCATAAATTAAATTTACTAGAAAGATCACAATATTTTCTGGATTACCTAGAAGTGACTTTTGAACCGGGATCAATAACTCAGAATCTAAGCATTTTTATTTTTTTATAATAACACATAAAGAAATATATTAATTTTTCTTACAGCCACGAAAAACCCGACCTGAAAAATATTGATCCGGGTTATTTATTGTAGTATTTCTAATAAATCAAATTATATTGTATTTCATCTATTTTCAAAGAAATATATTCAACATTTCTAATGTTTTAATACAAAAAATTAAAAAAAAATTTGTTTTATAAAAAAAAAAATTGAGACCGTGGGAAACCCACGGTCTGAAAAAAAAATCTGTTTTAAAAAAAAAAAAAAAACAATTTGAGACCGTGAGGTTCCCACGGTCTTTATGGTTTTTGAAAAAAAAAAATCAATCATATTGGTTCCCTAAGAAACGTTTTATTAATTATGATTTATGAAAAAAATTCTAATTTCTGGGCTTAAAATTATTTTCTCTGATGTGTTGACTGATCTCATCTGTCGTAAAAATGATGTCATGCTTACGCAATGATTGGCGTCACATTTGAAGAAACTACATTTTGCAGGATATTGTGCTCAGAATGTATATTTCTAAACAAATTTTGTCTTGATGACAGTATTCCTTGGTTTACATTTATATTATTTTATCATAAACAGATTTTTAAATAATAAAAGAAGACGGCTCAAATGCCTCTATTTTTTGTATTTTCATCAGGTCTCATTTTTTAAAACGTAAATAATTCAAAATTTAAAATATAAACATCAGAATAAAACAATTACATTATAAAAAGAATGAGTGAGTCTATGGTACTATGCATATTACGATTTTGCACTGTGCTACGGCTCTATATTCGAGTGTTCAAATTCTAACGATCGATCCGAACCGTTCAACTTGTTCTCCATATTAATATGTGTTTGGAGACCAAATTTTACATTTTTTGAAATTTTTTTACAATTTTTTAGATTTATTGAAAATTATTGTTTTTGGATGGTCCAGAATTTTCAGATCAAATTATTTTCTAAATATCTAAAAAAAAGTAAAAAAATTTCAAAAAATGTAAAATTTGGTTTCCAAATACATATTAATATTGAGAACAAGATGAACGGTTCGGATCGACCGGATTTGAAAACTCAAATATAAAGCCATAGCATGGTAATAACTCGTGATATGCATAGTACCATAGACTCACTCAAAAAGAATTATCACATTTCGATTTCTTTTCACGCGAATCAATTAAGGGGTCCAGATCCCCTAAAGTAACCCAATATTTGGGTTTTGAATCGAGTCGTTCGGTTCGAATCCATCGCTTGAGATTACTTCACAATTCGAATTCATCTCTCGAGATGTATGCGCTCCACTTCGGATAGATCATCACGGATTCAAATCGGATGGTTCTGATCCAAAATCCAAAGATTGGGTTACTTCACTGTATCTGAACTTATCAATAAGTTGAAAAATCAACTTCTATAAATTCAAATTTTTCACATCAGTACATTTTTACAAATTCTTGATTACAAACAAAACAAATTGGAAATATCATAATTTAAAATGATATAGATTATATCTAACTGTTTATTTAAAATTTTAAATTTTAAATATTGAAAATAAAAATATGATGAACGCACAAAAATTAAAAGGAATTTAAACCCTCTCATAATAAAATTATAAACAATGATATCAATCATGACAGTGTTCAACTAGAAAAAGCATAAATGATAACCTCCATGAATTATAAGATCATCGTTGATCCACGAGTCACGACAAAAAATATCACCTTCAAATTGAGAAAAAAAAATCGTCTTTAAGTATATATATCTAGAAGGGGTGCCCGAGTCACACTTGGGCAGTGAAGGCACTTGCCACTTACATCTTGTTTGGACGGAGAGTAGAGGGAAGAGAATGGAATAGATAGAAATTTTTTTCTTCAATTATGTTTGGTTGACAAAATTGTAGTGGAGGTGAAGAATGCTGGAGAGAAAATGATTAATCTTATATAACTATAATTAATAGAATTGATTTTTTTTTCTCAATTTGAAGTATAATAGATGAAAATAAATTGTATTGCAAATATTTTAAAAAAAATAACACAAATATCCTATTCTATATATCTTATTTCTATATAATTATCATTCAATTTTTTTTTTACCTCAAACCTAGCAGCCACCATCGTAGTTGATTAAGTTAGTTTTTTTTTTTTTATATATATCAAACTTCTTTATTTTTTATACATCAAGTTTGGAGTCAAAATCGTTTTTCCATAGCTGTTTATACATTCTTCTGAAGTTACGTTTTTTTTTTATTTTGCAATTTGAAGCATGTGTACTTAGCACCATGACCTCCATTTACCTTGATAAACCAAGTCACAATTTGAAGCCCAGGTACCTCTATTTATCAGTATACATTTCTAGTGATATTTAAATTGTTATTCAATGGTTATGGTTTTTTGTTTACTGTATTAAATTATTGTGGTCGTTTATTTATTTTATTTATATTAGTCATTCATTTATATATATATTATTATGTCATTTTTTTTTATAGATTTTGTAAAATGGATGCTTCTAGAAAGTTATGTGTCACCATCTATCGTCAATATGTGATGCAATTAGTGCAACTATTTTGGTAACTAGTTTATTGGGTAATACTAGAACAACATGCAGACAATCAAATTTCTCAAGAAGTTCGAGACAAAAAGATGAAGTGAGGCAAGAATTATTAAATGAAATCTTAGTTAGTGATAGAACTTGTGATATCATTATAATGACCCTTCAAGTCTTTGCTGATTTCTGCAAAAGGCTAGTGATGTACGGTGACCTTAAACCAAGTCTTCACGCATATGTCAAAGAACAAGTTGATAAGTTCCTATACATATTGGGTCATAACGTTAGGAACCGTTCAATTTGCTTCTTCTTTCGTCGGTCTGGAGAGTTGAACTATTAACATTTTCATAATGTTCTAAAATTAATAATTATGCTAGAGGATATTTATTTCCAACAATCAGATGGATCAGAAGTTCCGGTTAAAATAACATCAAACAACAAATACAATCCATACTTCAAGTTCAAGGTAAAAATAATTAATTATTGATTTAATATAAGTAAGATAAATAACCACATTATCTAAATTTATTGTTTGAGTTTCTAAAGTTTTTACTATGATGCCAATTGAAGCACACACATACATTTAAGGACGCAATTGAACACATTCACCATCTAAACGTTGTTAGTATTATTTTTTTCTTTTTTCAATTTGGTACCGGTACTGGACTTCCAACTTATTTAAATTGAACGATATATTTAAAATTGGTCGCATGGTTTTCTTCAAGGTAATCATTGTTTTTATTTTTCTTGACTATTGATTTATCAGAATGATCATCAGGTGCTGGTACCGATACACTTGTTTTTAGAGAAAGTCGTCGTTCGGTACCGATGCAATCTAACATTATTAGAAAGGGGAAATATGAAGATTAGAGATGCAGTTATGAGTGGAGAAGTCTTAAATGAAATAATAGTCAAATACACTTAAATCATTTGATTAATTTTTTATAATTTTAATTAATCAAATAAGAAACAAGATGGAAAGAAAAGTTAAATTTTTTTTTTCTCATTAATCATTCAAACACGAAGAAATTAAACATGTTAATTTTCCTTTCTATTCCAACCCATTCCATTCCATTTTTCACCTCCCCTCCCATTCTCTACTCTCCATCCAAACATAGTGTTGATGATTCACAAATTTTCAAAATATACTATGCAATACCATTTTTGGAAAAAGATGTAAACAATGGACTTTTGATATAAAATAATTTTATAATTACGTTATACCCTAAATATTTTGTTCCATTGTATGATATTATTTATAAACAGTGGTTTCAACTGTTTAAAGAATGAAGTTCTTATTATATAATACTTGCATTTGCAAATTAATCACCTCACTATACAAGGTTAAGGGTAAAAAAGTTCCTAATGCGAGTTGACAAATATACTATACATGTATACTGATTGTATGCCATAATTTGTTGTAAATCTTACTACTTTTTAATATATGGAGATAACAATAAGTATTTTTTTTATTAAAAATATGGTAGTCAAATTTAGACCGTCTTTACAATTTGTGTTGAAAATTTTGAAAAACAAAAATTGCCTATCATTCTTCAAGGATATATAGATCCTATGTTTTATAGTTAGTATTGTGCTATTGATATCTTATATGATACATATACATGTTTAAAGTTGTAAAATGTTCGGAGTTTAAACATGCACTGCACAAATATTTATACTTGCTATCATGACATTTATACCAATTTATTATTTTCTTTTGTAGATAATCCATATATTCTGTCAAATAAAATTGGAATTCTGAACATTTCTTTTTTACTGATTTAACTGGACAATATATCATAATGAATGAATATCCAAAACCTATATTTCAAGAAGGCAACGCATTATTAGTAGAGGAGGGTTCAAATGCCTTCATTTTTTGTGCTTTCATCATGCCTTCATTTTTACAAACTTAAATAACTCAAAATTTAAAACTTAAACGTCAAAATAAAATCGTTAGATGTGATCTATGTTATTTTCTTTATGTACCTATAAAAAATTATCACATTTTGATTTTGCTTTCATATGAATCAATAAGTTGAAAAATCAATATCTAAAAATTATCCACATTTGTATACATTTTTACAAGCTCAAGATGACAATCAAAACAAAGTTAAAATGCCATAGTTTTTTACATGTGCATAGATAAAATGATATAGTTCATATCCAACGGTTTTATTTTGAATTTTAAGATTTAAATTTTGAGTTATTAAAATTTTTAAAAATGGAGACATTTGAATCCTTCTCTTATTTGTATGGAGTAGGGTTAAAATGCATCATTGGTTTTGTGCTCCAATTATATCCCATATCTCTATCTCCGTTTGCATATTTCAAACAGTCAATTTGAACCGTTCATCTTGTTCTACATATTAAAATGTGCTTAGAGACCAAATTATATATTTTTTGAAATTTATTTACTATTGTTTTAGATAAGTACAAAATCACTACATCTGGATCATCCAAAAACAGTAATTTTTTACCTATCTAAAACAATAGTAAATTTTTTTTTCAAAAAATATAAAATTTGGTCTCTAAACACATTTTAATACATAGAACAAGACGAATTATTCAAATCGACTGTTTGAATTTTATAAATAAAAATAGAGATATAGAGTATGATTAAAACACAAAAATAATAATGCATTTTAATCCTTCTCTATTTGTACGTTCACATTGTCACATTGACATTTAAGATTATATAATTATGGACGGTTCCAGTTTTTTTCAATCATTGAATTGGACCCGCAAGGCCGCAACCAACCAACCAACCAAAGCAAACCACAAATGCCAACAAACGTAATTACCAACAAATGCTTCTTTTCCGACCTTCATTTTCATCTCTTCTCTCTCTCGCCAATCCCTTTCTCCTTTCCTCCATTTCTAGACCACTCGCCATGGCTACCTCCCACGCCTTCGCTGGAAATCCTCTCAAATCGTGCCTTAAGCCAGAGTCTCTCACTCCCTTCGTCCTCAGCTCCGAGGAAAATGATTCTTCTAACCCTGACCGCTTTCTCATTCTCCCCATCAGGAAAGGTCGCCCCTTGGCGCGCACTGACGACTCGAATCCGCCAAGGTGGAAGCTTGGATGGCTCGATTCGACTCGTTTGAAGGAAGTTGCGGTGAAAGGTGATGAGTTTGTGTATCTCGGCTCGGATGATAAAACCAAGGAGTGTCAGTGCCATTACTGGTCGATTGATTTGTCAGAAGGGAATAGGGAATGGGGAGAAGGGATGGCGTTTGTTGAATTGAGAACTTTGATGGTTGCCACTGACTGGGCTGATGCTGATTCGATGGGTCAATTGGCGGTTGCAGGGCATGTAATTTCATCAAACACTTTGCGTGCTTTCTCTAAGTGTACTCTGTTAAAATTTCCTCAAAGTATTGTGTATTTTAATGAGTGGATATACGACTTCCGAGCTTATGCTAGTTGAACAACCTCAAGTTTCACATATCTCTGGCATTAGTTTGTACTGCTCAATGCACAACTAAAATTTTATCTCCATAGACCATAGTTTTACAATCTTAATTTGTGAAGTTATTCTTTAGTGGCAGTGTCCATGTTTGACTATAACATTGAGAGAAACACTAAGCCAATGCCAGAATAACCAGAAATGAGTTAGGAACTAGCACAATTAGACTTAATGGAATTTCATAGCTAATAGATTGAGCATCAGCTTGTAAACTTTCATTGCTATTGGTTAATTCCACTTATGGAGACAACCTTCAACCAGATAGGGTTATTGTGTTGTTAGAAGGTAACAATGGTGTTATTGCCAAAAGTTGAAGCTTTCGATGCTACTGTCAAATTGTAGAAAGAACAAATATAAATAAATAAGATATGCCTAATAATCTAATTAAGTGATTAATTAAATAGGCAAGAGCTTTGCTAGAATGGCATGGCTTAACAAAATTTTGCGGGAGTTGTGGAGCAAAGATGGTACCAACCAGTGCTGGTAGGAGAAAACAATGTACAAATGATTCTTGCAAAAAACGCATTTATCCCCGGGTCGACCCGGTATGATTCTTCAATTGCTCTGCAAGTTCCATTTTCAGACATCTTGAATTAAATGAAATCTTATTGGTGATTCTGACTGTTTTAAGTAGGTTGTTATAATGCTGGTAATTGATAAAGAGAACGACCGAGCTTTATTGAGTCGTCAGTCAAGATTTGTGCCACGGATGTGGAGCTGTCTTGCGGGCTTTATTGAGGTAAATATTTTTCTTTGTTTAAACTAGGTATGATTAGGAAATACAACTGCTTTGGGTTTTATTGGAGTGATTAGAAAAACAACATGCATTTAAACATTGACGATTTTGCCCTTTCTTAATTTTGGTTTTGTTTTTTTTTGTTTTTTAAGACCGAATTGAACTATTTTTAAGGTAATGTTTTTTTTTTTTTGTATAATTGGATAATTTGATCAGTGGCAGAACTCAAGCTAAGCCAAAGGTGGCTAGCCACCCTATGAATTGAAATTTTTCACTTTTGTCCTTTAATTTTTTTTTTATATCTACAAAAAATATTACAATTACCCCCCCCCCCCCCCCCCCCCCCCCCTCATAAAACGAAATTACATCACACCTGTTCATCTAGCCCCCTCCCTATCTCAATTTTCTAGTTCCACCCCTGAATTTGATTGAATTTGTTCGTGTTGTATTAGCCAGGAGAGAGTTTAGAAGAGGCAGTGAGAAGAGAAACTTTAGAAGAAACCGGTATCGAAGTTGGTGAAGTTATCTATCATAGCTCTCAACCTTGGCCAGGTATTTCTACACTCTTCCTATGAAATTATCATCCTAACTTCTCATTGTTCAATAAATTTTGATTGACTAGTAATAAGTGCATGTTTTTATTGTCAGTGGGCCCCAGTAGCATGCCATGTCAGCTGATGGTTGGTTTCTTTGCATATGCCAAGTCGTTGGACATACATGTGGACAAGAAAGAGCTTGAAGGTAATATCTACCAGCTTGTGCTGCAAACTAGTTTTATTTTCTCTGCATTTTATTTATTAGTGTTACTGATCCTCATATCATATACTGACAGCCACTTCTGATATTTTAATTTGATTTTTAGATGCACAATGGCATAGCAGAGAGGAGGTGAAGAAAGCAATCACATTTACTGAATACGAAAAAGCACAAAAATCAACTGCAGTTAAGGTGGACCAGGCATGCAAAGGGGTGGAGCAGGGCCCTCACGGGTTTTCTTTCAATGACTATGCTCTAGAGAGTGGTGAGATGGCGCCTATGTTCATACCAGGACCATTTGCCATTGCTCACCACCTCATCTCTACGTGGGTTAACCAAGACGTGCCTGTAACTGGTGAAAGCGGAACATCTCTAAAGAGAATGAATTCTTTATCCAACTTATGATAAATGCATAGGTTAATGTTTGTTTTGTCAAATTCCACATTGCAATGTAATATATAACAATTAGATGGGATAGTACAAGGGCATATTTGGCTTGGATGAATAAGATGGGATTCATATATGCATGATTCCATGAATAAAATTTATATGAATTCACGGGCATACAAATGTTGGCTTTGTCCCGTGGAAATTATTGTGAGAAATGTTATTTGTTTTTTTTTTTTCCAAATGTTGTAAATGCAATCTTTAGTAGCACTTGATATGCATGACAAGTAGGGGTGAAAACAGAGCGGATAATGCTGATACCATATTCTCATCCGTCGGATAATGAGCGGATACGAATATGGATACAGATAGTAAACGGATATCAAAATTCAAAATCAAATCTGTCTTAAACGGATACGGATACGGATACGGATACGGAACGGATAGTTCACGGATACAGATTCGAATACGGATATAAAACGAATAATGATCGGATAATTAAATCATATGAGTTTCATGATACAAATATTAATTAAAAAAAATTCAAATATACAAAATTAATCTATTTAAATTAATTTTATCATATTTTTAATATGATAGTTGTTGACTATCTTGAAAAAAATAACTATACATCTATTTAAAATTACAATTGATTATCTAGTATCTTCTATTTTTGAAAAAAATGAGTTAATTTAACATGGGCCCACAAAGCAAACGCCTACTCAGTAATCACAAGCAAAACCAAAAGCAGACATCCGACTGGGCCCCACCTGTGAATAAAATAAACTAATTCAAGCATCGCAGATAGCTTTGTCTGGTATATACGGAAACTTAATCCCACAAGTCAAGTACATAGTCGGGAGAGCGGTATATAAGTACTCTGATACTCAACCATTTCGTTTGTTGGAGCGAGCGAAGAGTAGATCAGCGAAAAATTTACAGTCGGATTGGTGCGTGCGGATGATGCGGATATCCGCTCCCTTTACAACAAAAGGAAATTATTCGTTTCCGTATCCGTGTCACTTCTTCATATTGAAAATATATCTGGATCTGAATCTGTCAATTATCCGCTCTGTTTAAAACGGATACGGATAATACCGCTCCGTTTAAAACGGATACGGATAATAAACGGATATGGAGCTGATTTGAAATGGATAATCCGGCTCTGTTTACACCCCTGATGACAAGACTTAGAAAACAGGTTTGTATTGATTCTTTTACTTTTGAGCATATTCAAACTAACATAATAAGTAGAGGATGGATTAGGTTACAATAATTTTTGAGTTATAGCAAGTAACAACAAGTATTTTCTACATTTTCAAATTTTAAATCGTCGATTCAAACTGTTAGATGTGATCTTTACATTAAAATGTGCTTGGAGACCAAATTTTATATTTTTAAATTTTTTTTTTACTATTTATTAAGATGGGTACAAAATTCAATGATTTGAATTTGATTAGTTTTTGTATTTATCTTAATAAATAGTAAAAAAATTTCAAAAATGTAAAATTTGGTCTCCAAAGACATTTTATTATAGAGATCACATCTAACGATTTGGATTAATGATTTAGAATTTGAAAATATAGAAAATACTTGTTGTAACTCAAAAATTATTGTAACTTGATTCCTCCTCTAATAAGTAAATATACAATGCCTTTCAACTTATGTTTTACCGCAATCAGAGCAGTGAATTTCTCTTTTGAATCAAAATAAACAATGTAATCAAATATATACCGTGTTTTAATGAAGGCGAACACACCTACTAACCATTTTTTTGTGACAGTTGTAGAAAATATCAAATGAATATAGCATAAATTAGATGTACGTATGGATTGCTCTGCATAATAATATTTTTCAAGCATACCCATCTTTTAGAAATTTATTATGCCCAATTTTTTGAGTAAAGATTGGAGATCAAGCCATCAAACTATTTAATATTCACAACCAATTTGATCTAACTAAAGATATGAACTTAGCATTGAGTTGGCCTGATAATGGAGAGTTGAAATTGTAAGAGTTACCCAATTTATTACTTTATTTTAGTGAACAACACTGAGCAAGTACTTGATTAGCGATTATCATTGAGATTTTGGATTTGTTTTCCTTGAATGAATGAAAATTCAAAGAATAAATCAGAGATTTTGAACTACTGGGTCAGAAGTTTTTCATGTATTTCTTTATGCGGTCCCTCCGGGCTCTTTGGTTTTGTGCAGAGCGGGCGGTTTTTTTTTTTTTTCCAAAGAAGACTAAAAAATTGGGGCATTCCGAGAATTGAACTCGGGACCTCTCGCACCCTAAGCGAGAATCATACCACTAGACCAAATGCCCTCTTTTGATGTCGATAATTACTATTTAATATTTAACCGTCTTTTTATCCCCAGAAGTCTACACAACATGAAAATGTGGCTGTGTAGCGGAGACTAGAACAATCCAAGACAGACAGAGAATGCCTGTGCTACGGCTACGCCACTTAACAGTTATCACTGCAGACCGTAGAACGAGAACTTCTTCTCGCTCCTCAAAATCTCTATTTATCAAAGTAAGGGCCTCATGGCAGGAGGTGGCCGGGGTGGTAATTTTCTCGGCAATACCTTTCACTGCCGTCAAGGCCATAGCCAATAGCTCCTTAGGCGAGCAGCTTCGCTCCCGCTTGGAACAGACGAAGAAATCGGCTCTCAAGGAGGCAACTTCTTTGAAATCGCTGTCTAAACAAGCTAGGCAAGTCAGGTAAGTTCAAATTAAAAAAAAAATTTATAATAATTAAAAGAACTGATTCCATTTGTGTGACTTTTGGTGTTTGGAGTAATTTTCTTGTTGGTTTGCATTCCATGTATCTAGAGCAGGCATTTTTAGAACAGTACTGTAGTTATCAGGTTATATACCGCCACCGGTATTGTATCTATGTAATGTTTGCAATACTTGAAAGGCTGATATTATCTCTTAATGAAACATTTGAAGTATAAATTTAGTCATAACTAAGAAAAACTTGTTGCAATGTTAGATCCTTAGATCCTTACTGGCCTGGCAGTTAGTACTTGCCCGTGAGGCATATCAATCAGGAGACATCAGTTACTGGTACCATACTGCGTAATAAAATTTGGTGGCCTCAGTTATGTTTATATGCTTATGAGATCATAAGAAGTTTCTTTAATTCATAAATTTTTTGTTAACTCAACTCATTTCAGTGATTTCACTTGTAATTAAATTCATTCACAGCCCTTGGTATGGGCCTGACAGGCCTCGCTGGCTTGGCCCAATCCCATACAACTATCCATCTCATCTCACTGGAGAGTTTGCAGGTGATTATGGATTTGATGTTGTTGGTCTTGGAAAAGATCCCATCGATTTCCAAAAGTACTTCAAGTATGTCAATTTCCTTTTTCCTTTTTTCTTCTTCATTTATGTGATTTTGTTCCCACAAAGAATTAGATTTCTTTTCTTTTGTCAAAAAAAAAAAAAAACTTGTTAGCTGTTAATAACATGTGAAAATGGCTAGTTTGGCTTTGGAAATTGAACCAAGGGCATAATTTTTTATTTTCAATTTACTATATTATCATCATTTGCTGAATCATTTTTTAAGTACTTTGTTGTTTGCTAGATATATCATTTCAGATATTGTATGAATACTTTTGTAACTTTTGTAAGCCCTTTCAAAATGCTTAAGATTGAAAATTACCATTGTAAAAGAGGCAGCATAATTTTCACCACTAGATTCAACAAGCAGACATTCCATTTTGACCATTTTATGTTATTTGCTACTGTGTACTAATTTTCCTTTTATATTTGCGGCTAATAAGTTCTAGTGTTAATGTAGCTTTGAGATATTGCATGCAAGGTGGGCCATGTTGGCAGCACTAGGTGTGGTTATCCCTGAATTGTTGGATCTACTTGGCATTGTACACTTTGTTGAGCCGGTTTGGTGGAAAGTTGGATATGCTAAACTTCAGGTGAGTACAGAGCATGCATATAAGTACTAGCATTTGCAAATTGGTATTTCTACTACTTAATAGTATGTTATATGAATCGTGATCTAGACTTTAGATGAACATATTGAAGTTGTATTAAGCATCTGCTACTAGTTTGCATTTTTCCAAATTATATGAATTCTTTGTGTTTAGGCTACAATTTAAAGGAATCTTTGTGGATCAAAATAAAGGACCGGGAGAACTCAGCAAAGTAATTACACCAAATGGGATTTCTATTGTTAAGTTTTGCATAAAGGAGATCTAAAGTTCATTTAATTAAAAATATATTTCGTTGAATATGTGAGGAGATGCCTCTGGATGCTTTATAATATAGTGTCCCAAACCTCTTCTTTTTTATTCTGCCATCTATATTAAGGTGGTTGATTTGTTGCACCACAAAACTTCTCCACATTATGAACTGTTGACCTTGCTGAGTTATTCTGAAACTATGAACTTGTTAATTGTTTTTATGCTTAAGTTTAATACTGCCTGGTTCTTGGGGAATGCTAGCAATGCATAACTTGCTGTAAGTTTCTTATAATTCTCTCATTCAAAATTGTAATTGCAGGGTGATACACTTGACTATTTGGGAATCCCTGGGTTGCGTATAGCTGGCAGTCAAGGTGTCATTGTTATTGCTATTTGCCAAGTTCTTCTTATGGTACCAGCAGACTTTCATTTATTTTATTTTATTTCGTAACAAAAATTGTGTTTTTTCTATTATTTAGATTATAAAACAATAAAGAAAAGTCTACATTTCACCCCAATCCAATTAGAGAATTTATAAACATGATTTAAAAAAGATCAAGGATCAAAGTTCTTGCATTGATAACTAATTAATTAATAATTTAGGTGGGCCCTGAATACGCAAGATACTGTGGAATTGAGGCACTGGAGCCACTAGGTATATACTTGCCTGGTGACATTAATTATCCGGGTGGGGCATTATTTGACCCTCTTGGTCTCTCTAAAGACCCGCTCTCATTTGAGGAGCTTAAAGTGAAGGAGATAAAGAATGGTCGCCTTGCAATGGTTGCCTGGTTAGGGTTTTACCTTCAAGTGGCATTAACGGGTAAAGGGCCTCTGCAAAACCTTGTTGAACATGTATCTGACCCATTTCATAACAACATTGTGACCAATCTTCTCAAGTTATGGTAATCTCGTTCTGTTCTAATCTCTGTCCATAACTTTGTACATCTTGTATATGTGCATTTTACCACATATTATTATTATACATGAGTTTAAAATATCTCTTAATTGGTTTTCTTCAAATTTTATTTAGGCAGACATCATGATTTGTGCATTTAGGACTCAAGCACCATCTCCAGTAGAGAACAAATATCGCTCAATCCACTCATCCCCCCCCCCCCCCCCCCCCCCCCCCCCACACACACACATTAGCACAAAATCAAGCCCCAGAACTTCTGTAGGTGGTTCGACAAACCATACCAACTGAATCCCTCTCAAGTTGTACATCTCAGCATATTTCTTTGAGTGCTTTTGACTTTCTCCGACCCATCCAAGCAAGGCAACAGTCAAGACTAAGTTTTTATCAGAAAAAAATCAATGCATCTGCTCTGAGCTATCAGTGGTGGCGCCTGGCCAGCTCTGATCGGTGGTGTTCATTTACGATCAAAATTTCACACCCAACATATTAAATTATTTACAGAATTAGATCAAAATCCAGAGATATGTGGAACCTTTTCTAACAACAGTGGGACAGGGACATGACAATCAAGCTTTTAAATATGCTAGATAATATGAATTAGCAAATGACAGTCAAGATAGGAAAGGAAAAGTTGCAATTGAAACCCTATACTTATCAAATTAGCAAAAATTGTATAACGACTGTGCATCAATTCCAAATAATAGTAACAACACTCATACTACATTGGCATATCATTTTTTGCAGCACCAGGTACAAGTACCATCACCTTAATTTTACTGGTATAGTCCATTACATGGATAGCAGGAAGTAACGACTAACAACTGAACTTCGACTTAAATGTTCATTACATTGATACCAATACCTTAATTTTACTGGTATACTTGAAGTTCGATTGATTTTAATTCAATAGAATTGAATAGAGATGAATACCATTATTGACAGCATGGTTATCTTTGAATTGTTCTTTCATTGTTCCATTCTACCTAACAAGAAACCTGACATTAAATTAACATCAGCAAAATGCACATGCATCATTATACAACAAAGCTAAGTTTGCAGTTTTGCCTCAATCAAAACTCAACTGTGCCATTAAGCTTCATAGTTAATTGAACATTGAGTTGAAATCACCCAATTTTACCTCTTCTGGACATAATTTATACAACTAACCTTCAATAACTAAAAAACCTCAATTTAACCAAGTTCTGCTGCAAGCTATGCAATTTATTCTCAATCTCCACTCAAATAACTCCCAATTATGACAGAAAAATATTGCATGCTCATGCACTTATACCATGCTGAAATCCGAACCATACCTGGGCAGCATAGTGGTGGGCAGCCTGATTGAGGAGGCTTCGAAATTGGCCTTGTTGAAGGGATTTGAGGTGAAAAACAAACAAGGCAGCCTCATCGTGTAGAGAATTTGTGGAGTAATTTATCGACAACTGTAGAGATCTCATCAGCGAGCTGAGCTCAGGAGACGATTTTTTGGCCACTGATCTCCGTTGATTAGCTCGTTGACACTGAAAACTAATTCGGCAAGGCTACGCATAGCCTTCGCCTCGTCAGCGCACAACGCCGACATGACGCATTCCCCCAGCACGCAGTTCAGGTGATGACATTATGCATCTCGCCTCTGTGTGTCACTTCCTAATCGGCGGTGGCACTCCGTCAGCGCTCGCAGTTTGCCAGGAAGAGGAGAGACGCCGCGTCAGATTCTTCTCCTCTCCCTCCTTCCCCTTCGCATTCTCTTGTCACACATCACTCAGCAGAGGACCGAGCAGATTCGAAGGATTGAGGCTGTAGGGAGATATATATATAGAGAGAGGTGGTTTTCTTGTCCGCTGAAAATGAGAAATTGAAGAGAAATTGCAAACTGTTAAAATCTTATCTAGACATTATCCACAGCGCTAAAAGTTAGTTACAGGGATTTTTGAAGGACTGTAGTCCGAGAAGGTTACCTTTTCTCTTAAGCAAAAGACCTTCGAACTCCTGGCTAGAATCAAAATGTATAAGGGATCACTAAGATTTTTGCACAGAACCGACCGACTTTTTAAATATAATTTCTGTATACAGAAGAATCATTTAGATTAATTCTTGAAATTGAAGTATACATACAAGTAGCCTTCATCTTGGATATGAGAACCCATAATCTTGAAATTTTAATACATACGTCTAGCTAAAGTTGTCATTCGGCCGGACTCGAACATAATTCCACCAAAAGCATGTTGTTATCCACCCTAATTCAAAACATTACCTCAAGAAATACAACTCGTTTGACTTGCAATAAATTACGGTCATAAGCCTTATTATGGGCCCAGATGGGTGAGGCTGAGCCCAATTCAATACTATCATGAATTTGTTAACGACTTGTTAGCCACATTCTGATTGTTAGCCTTTCTTGGATTTTTATTACTTATGAGAAATCAAAACAAAAGTAGGGTACGTACATGGATTAATTTAATTTCGGTAAAATTAGGTGTAATTTGGTTGTTAGGCCACATTTTGATATTATCATCTTCGTCTTTTTCCTTGGAGCCAGATCCTTGTCAAATTTACAGAGCTTTGTGCTGCAACAATTTTGAATTGAGTGTTAATCACTGCCACATTTTTTTATGATTTATTAAAAATTAAAACAGAATCATATGTAAGTGCTCTATGCTTAGATATACAATACCACAAGACCACAATTGAAGTACCACATCAATGACATATAATAAAACAGAGGGAGCAACGTTCCAACATTGTACATTAATGGAAATTTCAAGCTTTGAACTTCAAATGATAAACACCAGTACGGTACATTGGGAAACAAATATCCATATATAGGATAAAACTTGCATACAAGAGCAAACAAATCTAGCGTAAAAAAGAAAAAGGAAAAAGAAAATTAAAAATATTACAAGCTTATTAGAAGAACAAGATGGCAAACAGTAAAATAATCAAAAAGTAGCAGCTAGCTAGTTACTTTGAGTTGTGATATTGACAGATAGTGTAGAATGTCTGAACTGCTGAAAGAATTAGCAGGGTCACACCTGCCAATACTGAGATGACAGCCCATGGGCTACTGAAGTAGTTTTGTTTCAAGCTCGCCCACCTACGGTTCCAACTTGAGTCGTAATATTTCTGCACATCTCTAAACAAATCGAAAAAGAAGTGGTCACTGTAGTCAATGAAACAAAAGTTACCAATATCATTGAAGAAAGTGGCGGCCATCTCATGGCTGCTCAGTGTGTTATTGATAACGCCAGATTGCTGAAGCAACTCCACATCCTTTTCTGAATCAATGAGTTCATCCATAAGTTTCAGGTAGCTGCTAAAAGTTCGCATGCTGGGTAATACGGAGTTCTCAAAGGCAATCAGATTTAGTAATAAGGTCGTCTGACTTGAGTCAATCTTCATGCATGGCATCCGCATGGTGCCATTGGAAAAGATGACATCAAAACCATCATAATTACCTTCACTATTTAATTTGCTATCACATTCATTGTCTCTCAACTTAAAGTTTGACTTCTCAAATTTTATACCTGCTACTTGGTGAAGTGCGGTGGCATTTGCTATGACCTTTGGTGTACAAATTGGTAGGTTGTATACTGCCTCAGTGGGTTTGTCCCGCTGAAAACAATCTCTTCGAAACTTACTGAGCTGTTTATTTATCTTGGGTGACGAAGAGCATCTCCAGTAGAGGTCGAGCAAATGAGCTGCTCCGCTAGACATGCGACCCGGATTGATTCTCCAGGGCATATCGATGCATATAAACGGTTTCAGTACACACTCAAAGGGGGGAAATGCTCTGGGGTCCGTACGGGGGATAAGTAAAAGCCAGTCATACACCTCCCTGATAAAAAAGAGGGGAATTTGATTTTCCAAGAGAAGCAAGTCAGATCTTACCTCTTTTATGTTCCTATCAATGATAGGCATGCTTTTCTGTACTGTTTTTGAGAGGGAGAGAATTATTCGGATAATAAAGAAACTGTCAAGAACTAGCATCCTGACAAAATCAAAATCACTAAAATGGTTGAACTCCTCTTTATAGAAAACACGAGCATAGCTTTCAAACCTCATAAATTGGGTACATATCTTGTGCATGTCGTCAGGCACAAGACAGATATTACTGGCATCAGTTGAGTGCTTCTGCAGAAGGTTTGACATGCACTGGGGTTTTACTTTTTCCATGGGTTTGAGGTTTTCCCGTCCATGGTAGTACGGGCCAATAGAAACCAACTTTGGTTCAAAATCAGACCCTCTACCGTATTTGTTGTGTGCCGGGGCATGGAAGATAGAATTCCTTGATCGGTATCTTTGCTCTGGCCCCACTACCTGATCCATCTCCATTTAGAGTGAGAAGTCGATATGGATTGAGGGTGTTTGCCTTTTCTTGGTTTGTTTTGTGCTTTGCTTTGTTTCTGGTTTTATAATTATATGGTTGGGTGTATGGGGTTTATATACATAAGACAAACAAGATCAGGATGCCAGTGCTTTTTATATTAGTTCAGGAACATGATAAGAATCAAATTTTGGTCTGCTGGTAAAAGTCTATCAACATTTTTAAATAGAGAATTTTAGTAGTTTTGTCTCCACGGATCGTCAAACGGCAATATGCAGATTATGGTAAAAATTATGAGCTTTATTAATTATAAACCGAAATTATCTAATGTCACGTAAGTTTTCATAAATACATGGTTCAACAAATTATATTTTTCTAGACGTAATTTCTGTTTTTATATGCAACGTGTATAGAAATATAATTCATTGGTCATTTCTGAAATAATTCGAATTTATAAGATTAGAAAAAATTCGAAGTCCAGGACTATATATAGACCAGACCATTCAGAATCTAAATTGATTTATCTATGACAAAAATGGGCTCTGCTGTCTGCTCTATAGCAAGCACCTGATTGTCTTATTGCTGCTTTGGTGGTATTATTAATTATAAGAAGAATTCATATTGTCAACGGTAACAGTTACTGCAGAAAGAACCTAGACCGTCCGTTTCGAATTGACACAAATAATAAAGCGACTCGTGATTTTTTAAAACTAATCGATCGGGATTGGCTCTCGATTCTGATTGGATGGTCGAATTGACACAAATAACATAGCGACTAGGGAATTTTCAAAGTAATTAATATGGATTGGCTCGATTCTGATTGGATGGTATGGATTTTAAACTGAAATTTGTTGATACTGTAAAGGATATGTAGTGATGATTGGTTTAGTTAGGCCTTAAAAGTCATGTCATGTAAGCTATCAAACGAATAAAAAAGAGAAGTAAAATGGAATCATGACATCGGACTAATTTAAATCATATTTGTTTTCTTATAATTTCCCCTAGATTAAAAGGTATAGAAATTGTAAATTTGAGTTTAAAAGGAAAGTCTTATAATTACGGGGAAATTAGATCTAGGGGTGTACAACGGGCGGGTTGATGGTGATTTATTAAAATTTTAATCCAACCCGATTACACCAGGTTAAACAAATTCTTTACTTGACCCATCCATAATCCAATCCAACCCATCTATTTTTTTATATACGGGTTATACGGGTTAGACAGGTTAAACATGTTATAAATTCAAAGCTATCATTCTGGACTGATTCAAAGCGAGGCATTCAAAAACAGAAGTTGGCAAGTTGGTAACTTACCAACGTACCATTGCATTAAATAAACTTATCACGGTAAGTTGGTAACTTATTAGAATCAATTAGTACCAGTGCAGTGGTACTAATTCGTATTTCATTTAGAGCCCACAATAATTCTATTTTGGCTAGCCTACAATAGTGATGCTAAGCATATACTGATACTGGTACCAGTGCAAAAAACTGAGTTAAGCATACAAAACAGTGGTACTAACTACCCTGACTGGTACTAACTGGTACCAGTGCAAAAAACTGAGTTAAGTATATACTAATACTAGTAGTAGTGCAAAAAACTGAGTTAAGCATATATTGATATTGGTACATAAGAGATATTCTTGTAAAGATTTTAAGTTTTTAACAATACAGTGGTACTAATTGGTACTAGTGTCGGGTCGCGAGCGAAAGAGACAAGGACTCTGGATCGGGTTTGGGTATAAACAGGTTAGTAAGACTAAATCCGTGATCCGACCCAGAGTAACGGGTTTATCAAATTTCAACTTGTACCTGACCCAATAACAACTCAACCCGGTAAAAAACGGGTCGGGTCGGACCGGTCAGATAGGTCAGGTGGGTCACGGGTATTTTTGTACACCCCTAATTAGATCCATGCCACTCCAAACTGGTGAATTTAGAAAAATGCCACTACAAAATTTCTCTTTTGCTAAATATCACTCCAAATCACATTTATTTAGAAAATTGCCACAAATACCATACTAATGTATAATTTTAAATAAACAATTTACAGTATAAGTGAAGTGACAGAAATAACCTTATCTTCAAAATTTATTTCTCTTCTAACGTGATAGAAATAAATAATTTTAGGCTCGCCTCTTCTCCGTGGCTTCCTCTTCAAAATTGGCACATTAAAATGAAGGTTAACGAAACACTTCAAGTGGGATCCATCAGATTTCAAATCGATGTGAAAAGAAAGGGGGAATTTCACGTATACCCCTCAAAAACTTCAAAATTACGTATTTACCCCTCTAAATTTGGATATCAAGTATTTCCCCTTCTAAAGTTCAAAAACTCACATATTTACCCATTTCATTGTCTTTTATATTAAAACTCATTCTAAATATATAAAGTACCTATTTTACCCTTCATTAAAAGTATAAAATGCCCCATCGAACTCAAATTTGAATCCAAAAGGTTTCTCTATCGTCCGATCCGCACATATTGCAATAAGATTATTGTGTGTTCGCTTCAAGATGCGTGCTAATCTAGCCCACACGAATCTCAAAGTAATTTTGATATGTGTGCATCGCATTAAGATCTGTGTATATGGCATCAATTTCAGCATTTGTTCTCTTCAAGATTCGCGCTGATCTAGTGCGCACGGATCTCAAAGCAATTCAGACGGCAGAGGAACCTTTAGATTCAAATTTGAGTCAGATGGGTGTTTTATGCTTTTTAATAAAATGGTAAAATAGGTATTTTATAAATTTAGAATGTGTTTTAATAGAAAAGACAATAAAATGGATAAATATGTGAGTTTTTCAAGTTTAGAGGGGGGAATATGTAATTTCAAATTTTAGAGGGGAAAATACGTAATTTTGAAGTTTTTGAGGGGTATACGTGAAATTCCCCCGAAAAGAAACAATAAGGAATTGTATCTATTAAACCATCTACATATGAATAGTCATGTCTCTATTCATGTCTCCATTAGAGTTCACTAATGTGGCTATCTGACAAGGAATTGTGTGATAATTAGGGTATGCATGCACACTAGGAGCAACCTTAGAGCATATCTGCTGGTTTAGTACCAGAAAAATGTGGCACTAAGTGGTTAAAGCAGTAAATTGATAGTTATGCAATTCAAATAAATTTCAATGTATTCAGCCAAATAAAATCAAAAGAGATATTAATAGTTACGCAATTTAAATAAATTCCAGATCCACAGAAGAGAGGAGATGGAAGAGAGGCGATTGGGAGGAGAGGCTCAACGGAAGAGAGGAGATGACTCACCATTTCTTTTGGATCGGATCGGACTTAATGGGTTATTGTGAGGGCATTTTTGGAATATGCAAAAATACTACTCAAAATACAATATATTATGTTTATCATTTTATTACAAATGTATAAAAATTTGTTAATTGTACCATTTTCTGAATAAATGTGATTTGGAGTGGCATTTAGCAAAAGAAAAATTTTAGAATGACATTTTTCTAAATTCACTATTTTAGAGTGACATGAATCTAATTTCCCCTTTAATGATCTAATATCATTTTCCTTCGTTACCTTTGTAGATGTTGAATATTGTTCTCACTTTTTGTCTCTACCAAGCATTTAAAAAAAAAAAAAAAAAAAAACCAAATGTTCACACTTTTTATGCCCGAATATATTGGGTCGCCATTGTTATTATCTAGACTAAGGTTATAAATTCCTTCAAACACTTTTTTGTCTAGACTAATATTAAATGAATACATTAACGTATTTAAGTTTATATTTCAAAGATTCCAAATCCATCAAGTTGAAAGTTGACTTGGGATTTCGTGTCATGACTTACAGTTAACTATTTTAAGTTTTTTTTTTCTCGGAAAGAGGTTTTGACAGTTTAATTTGAATTAGTACAAGCAATTTGTTGCATAATTAATTTTTTATTGTGCGTCATTATGGCGCATCTCACACCCAGAAAAAAGTCAATCATGCATGCTACTGACATCGAGTTGGCCTCAAATTAAATTTATTCAATGCTTGTATTAATTGATAATTCCCATTACAAATTGATTAAAGAAGTGGCAAAACTTGATCGGATCTTTCGAGGACAGCTGCAATAATAATTATTTATTTTCATCTTCGCTTTGCATAAAATTTTGGATATCAATCTGCTGCTTTTTTATAAGAAAAGCAGCTTGTTGTTTTTCCGAATTTAACCGTTCAAAATTTTATATTCATATATCTTTATGAAGAAACCCTTTTATGCACAAATCTCAATAAATTTGAATGGTTAGATTCGGAAAAACAGCTTGCTGCTTTTCTATAAGAAAAGCAACAGATTTGATTCCTAAAATTTTAGGAAGTTTTCGAAGGATGAGTATTTATTAATTTTGACATATATATTGATCATTTTCAAACATGCATGCTCGGCATTATTTACATTATATACTTTGCATTGTATTTAACTAAATTATTTTCATTTGTTTGATACTTGCATTATCTGCATTATTCATGAAAGTTCGGTATGGCTCTAAATGTGACCAAAATAACGGTATGTTTGTAAATACTTATTTTTTGCTTGTCTGTGTTTAGAAATCCGATTGGACCATAATATTTGTTTGTTTTGTCTCTGTCTCTCTTTCAATATATATATATAGCAGTATGATTTTTGGTAAGTAGGAATAAAAGTCCATTATATCTATGAATTTTGGTATAAATATCTGCACTATGTATCGTTTGCTCTGTTTTTTGCTTGTCACGTGTGTCGGATCCATAACAGTTGTTACGTGCTCTAGTGAATGACCTTAACGGTGCCCGTATGTGATGTATCATGAGGTACTACCATGCCACATTCTCAATGGTGCCTATGGCTATGGGTAAGGGTAGTCTCTAAGGTGCCCAGCATGTCAGGATAATCCCCAATGATGTGGTAAGAAAACCCTCAGCGGTGCCCACCTATAAATACTGAGAGATATGTTTTATACCATTTGAGTTTGATTGCTCATCTGATTCTAATTTGATACCACATATATTTGATACCAAAATAGCCATCATGCAAAATTCATCAATTCTTAGGGAGCAGACGCAATACCTGACTCCATTAGCCTATTTATGCAAAACTTATCTCAAAAACGGTTGATGAACTTGTAAGATAGCGGCAAGAAAAGCTTCGTGCCGATGTAGAGGTTGAAGCGTCGGCAGCCTCCTTAGTGGTAGGATAAAGTCTTCCAAAGCTACAAGACTGCCATTGTGAGATCGTGTTCACAATTCCTTAATGATCTCACATCTTTATTATTTAATGGAGAGAAGTAGAGAAGACTACATAATTGACTAGATGATGGCTAGAAAATTCTGCAACTTTTCGTATATTCTTGTACTTTGGGGACCAACCTATTTATAAAGATGTGCAGTTGACATATTGCCAAACCCTAACCCTCAACCAATTTTCTGGCCATATGCCAGCTTAAAAAAGATATTTTGTGCTATTGCATCAAAAACCGTGCAGTCACATCAAAATCAGTGTAGCTACTGGAAAATCGGTTTCCTTAATTGCAAATCTCAGAATCAGTCCATCAATGATTTGATTTTTGCCTAAATTGTTCTACACATTTGTGGACTACATCCTAATTAATATATTGATTGTCTATTTTTTTATTTGATCACTTTAATTGACAATTATATATGACAGTAAATAATGCATAATTAGATTACATATATTATGTTTTGCTGACTTGTGGCTTGTGCCTTGTGAGATGATCTGTTTTGCTGATTGGTGCTGATTTGCTTCTGACCTGGTCTATTATGTTTTGCTGGTTCTGTGATGCTGACCTGGTCTATTCTGTTTTGCTGGGTCTGTGATGCTGACCTGTTCTGTTCGGTTGTGCTGGTAATTGATGTTCGGCATGGGTTGTTCTGTTTTGCTGGTTGTGCTTGTTGATGTACATGTGATGCTGGTATCAATTGGTACTGGTTCAGTGATACCACTGGTACTGTGTTGAATTTATTTGTGTACCAGACTTGACTTGACAGGGACCAAATCATAAATAAAATAAATTGAGGGTTGCTTGTGCAAAATGCACACCCTTGGGAATTTTATAAATACGAAGGGTCAAGGTGCAATATTATTGTATATGTGCTTGACCTTTTGCTTGATCGGTTCGGCTGAAATTTTAAGATTGGGCTTAAGGCCCTTGTAAAATATAAAAAATTATAAAAGAAAATGGACTTGGCTTTAATAACAATTATGGTATTTGGGATTTTTCCAAAAAGCGTAATTATTGGATTTAAAACGCGGATTTTAAAGTTTAAGTTTTATAAGGAATCGAATTAAATCGGATGCTTACATAAACTTGAACTAGCTCGGGAAATGATTATACCGTCCAGGGTCTTGATGCCTCAATGATAGCTCATAACATAATTTGAGCAGATACTAAACTAATCCGATTGGACACCTGTATGATCCCGAAACAAACCTAATTAAAACACCCCACACTTTAAATTAAAGTAAAAGTCTAATAAACGAGTTTTAAATAAAATTGTTAAACTTTTCAAAACTTTTATAAAAACTCCGTTGTTAATTATTAAATGACTAATTTATTTAGCAATGAAAAATATTATTTTTGTACTTAGATTCGAAATGACAAATAAATGGTAGAATTAGAATGGTAATAAATAGCGAATTGTGCGACTTAGTTAGAAATAGTTAAAAACGCGTAAAATAGATAAACATTTCATTTTTAGAACGTTATAAACAAATTACGTATCTAACTTATATAATAACTAAAATGTATTAAACTAATTCGAGTTAAGTTAAAATAAATCAAACATATAAGTAATTATGATATATTATTAGGTAAGACACGTTTAAAGTTACCATAGCTCACGAACAATTGAGTTTGCAAATATTTCGACATTAGAAATTTTATAAGCGATTTGTCTTCAAATTTAAAATAATAAAAATATCATTTACTTTTAAAAATCAACTAGATTCGATTTATCAAAGTAAATAATCAAGTGACAAGTTTTTGTAAATCAAAATAATTGAGAATACAACTTAAAACTTATTAAATTGGGCGAGGGTTAGAATAAAATTGGCGTAGATTTTAATTAGTTTAAATTACATGATTACAGCGCAGTCAACTTTGTACGAGTCTGACCCGTGGGCTGATCCGACTGACCCGCAGTTCGGAGCATACGCGGAGCACGCTGATTGTTAGCGACAGAGACTCCAGCCCCCTCAGGTTTGGGATATCTGAATTATTCTTTTCGTGGGCGTACTCTTACCAGTCGGTCCATTTGACTTGACATCCGCACTTATTTTTAAGTAGTTGCATTAAAACTTTAGATCATGATTATTCTTTCTGCATTGTAGGTAGAATTGCATAAACCCTGAAAAACTCGAATTTACTGTATTTTAAGAGTAGGGTAATTAAATAATATTATACATATATCTTATTAGAATATTAGGTTATTAGCTGTCTTCTTCTCGTAGAATATATTATTATTTTACGTGCATACGCATGCATTGGTGAGAGCTGAGCAGAGCCGAGTGACTTCGTTCCGTCTTGGTGTCACTTGGCATGGGACGGCCCGACAGCCACTGAGCTGAGGGTCACTTGATCCTCGGATGGCTTTAGAATTTATATTATATGTATAAACTTTGATTATATATATCTTTTTCGATTCATTTTACCATTACATGCGGGCCGGATGCGAGCCCTGAGGCACGGACGATTCGGGATCTATTCCTCCCCTACATTAGGAGCTACTTTGCCTAGAACGAAAGTTCCAAGGGCCCAATGCGGGCCTTGTGGAATGATGTGCATAGCAGAAGGCCGGCGAGCCTTGATGCTGATCCTATTGGTCTGACTGGACGGTAGAGTTCTCTCCTGCTCATGAGGGAAGAGATTAACAATTTTACGACATGCATTGTATAATTTCTCCTATTTTATATGTTTGGGTGATGAATCGTTAGGTGAGATGACACACTGGATTGTGATATAACCATCGGCTAGTGTGTTGTATAACTTGTGGGCAATGCTCGATGTCATTAGGCAACGTGTATCATTGTACCTATGAACACAGTCCTTGGATTATATTGGTCGGATCTTTTGATCCTATTGGCACAGCACGGGGTGATTTGCTTTATCCATATTATTATTATTATTATTATTATTATTATTATTATTATTATTATTATTATTATTATTATTATTATTGTATTTGGGCACACAGTGAAATAAGTATTGGATTCCGACTTGACTTATATCCGATATTGCAGCTTGATTTTATTTTGGGTTTATTCTGCATGTTGGCATAATAGAATAATCGCATCATGGCATCATTCAAAAGTATTATAAGTTATATTAGATATTGATATAAGTTCACACATGTGCATATTTTTTTTTATTGCATTCATTTTATAAATAAAAGTGCTTTGACCGTAGAGAATCCCTAAGGGGATAATTCTGGGTCACATACTGGGCGATTAGTCGCTCACCCACAAGTTGTTTCGTGGGATTTAGGTACAGCATCTGGTGATCCACAGCAAGAGTTGTCAGGAGCTGTCCCCGATGGCCACACTACTTGATTAGCTAGAGTTGGGCCCTTTTGATTAGGTTTACGAGTTCCGTATTTCTTGTGTTATATATACGGGCTCGATAGATCATGTATCCCCTTTCATTAGATGATGTTATTTTGGATCCGAGACAGATAGTACTGTGTGACATATATGTTATGTTTATTTATTTGATATGTGACTGATGTTGATACTTATTTTATGCTTCCACTGTTGTTTTATTATTTTGTTATCTTAGCCTTGTGTGCTTAACATTTAGATTAAGCACGAGGCGAGATTGATCACATCTTAAACCGAAATTTCTAGTTTGGGGTGTGACAATATTTATATCAATATTGGCAAGCAATATGATATCCACATATAAAACTAGAAATATAAACTCACTCCCACAGAACTTAAGGTATACAAAATCATTCAATAAATTCATCTCAAAACCAAACGAGATAATCTCACTATGATTTTACAATACCATTGTTGAGACACTTTATTTAGTTTATAGATGGATTTATTAAATTTGCACACTATAGACTTTGCGTCTCTTGACACATAGGTTTCTAGTTGCACCATATATATTGCTTCATTAATGTCACCATTTAGAAACGTTGTTTTAATATCCATCTACTAAAGCTCCAAATTGAAATGTATAATCAATGCCAATATGATATTTAAAGAGACTTTCAAAAATAGAGTATTGATGATTCAAATAACATATCAATCAATATGCCTTCCTTTGGGCCGACAATATTAATTATATGTAAACATAATAATCATCACTATACTCTATATACACATAATTTTAACAATCATTAACCTTCCTTTGGGCTGGTTAATGCTTGCATTCACTAAATAAAATCAAATAGAAAATCTCTTAAATCTTTGACGACAAGACGAGCTCTATATTACTCCTTATTACTAATGAGTTTCTCATTTTAGATAATGGGGGTAATTTCCTAATATCATTGTCAATGAATGATTATATTTCTTTATTGGCACTTCTAAATTTTCTTGAGAATTTCCAGCATTGTCTGAAACAATATGGTCTACAACAACATTTTCCAAAACTTCATGCAGCCTTGAGTGTACTGCACCCGTCTCTGGATTTTTATTTTATATTGTTTCATCTTGTTGAGTTTGAGTTTCAATAATGATTTCGTTCGTACAGGTGTTTTGAGTAAAATTCGGATCTATATCCACAAAACTCACAATACCTAATGGAATATTTGCATATTCCTATTCGAAATTAATTATTTTTTCACCCCCCACAAACTCAACATCCTCCAAATTTTTTGCATTTTTTGTCTCAAATACATTATGTTCTGTAGGATTATAAAATTTATAACCCCTTGAGTGCTCATTAATGTCTCTTCATGAACCTCTTCATTATCATAAGACACATGCGATTAGACATGTTTCACTTGTTCTTTTCCTTCTTTTGATCAGAAGTACTTGTATCCGTAATAGTGGGACAAGCTTCTCTAAATGCAAGGTCCAGATCCATGACACTGAGAACTATTGCTATGTTTTCATGTCAAAATTTGAAGTTGGTTCCATTCAACATAAAAAAAATGTTGTTTAGGCCTTTAACAATGCTAACTGAAAAATCGCGAACTAAAAATCACAAAGAACAACACGAATAAAAAATCTGAATTTATAAATTACATTCAAATAAAGGCCCAACTTGCTCAAAATATATGAGATGATTTTTTTCCTTTTGTTACTATACACACGAATTTCACAACCAAATAAGTTCCCAGGTAAGTCAGGGATCCCTAAAGATACACTTTGAATTCCGACTTGCCTAGACAAAACTTTTCTCGACATTGTTACATTCATAGTATCGTAACTTATCTTAATAAATCACCAAATATTTTATGAGTCTTAATATCATCATAAAACCAAAGTATCGTTTTCCATTAAGCGGCTATCTTTGGGTAACGGGTCAATTTCTTATGATACTTTGGCACAATAATAAAGTATTGATAATCTAGAACATACCAAACAACATGCCTTCCTTTGGGCCGACAATGTTGACATATGTGTAAAATTTTTGATCATCACTATACTTTATTATTACTCACTTGCACAAATAATTTTTGTAACCATTACCTTCCTTTGGGCCGATAATGATTACATCTATTAATTGCACCTTAACTTCCTTCATAAAATGCATTTGAATTAACCTCATTAAAAGAGGTACCTTTGGGTACAATTAGTAATCAATTAATTCAAATCCAAATTACATATCCTTTGCCTTTAAAAGAACAATAATGTATACCCTAATTATATAATCTAAATGTGCAATCAAACTAACGCAAAATGAAAAATTTAATTGCTTTACAATAATTTACAGTTTCTAAAATTTGGCCTTACCAAAATAGCAGCGGAATACTTTAAAAAATATCTTAACATAATAACTTTACTATGTTTTAATAAAAAAACATAAATTTTAACATAGTAACATACCACGATTAATGTGACCCGAATATAATTCCAAAACTTTGATAATAAAATATTGACCGTAATTCATTTTGGAAAAGTTTGATTTATTGACCATAAAATATATAACCGGCTTAATCAAATAAATTATAATAAGCCGAAACAATAAATTCAAAATATATTGCAAATATAAGTTGGATTTATTTAGATTTATAATAAGCCTAATCAGTAAATCAAAACATACCGAATCACATAGATCCAAAATATATATATATATATATATATATATTTGTTGGATTATTATAGTACTCCCCATAGTAGCAACAGAGAGGGCTGATTCCAAATTTGTATTTACCCATTTCGACCCAGAGATTAGCACAGGAATACATAACAAACAATTTCAAAGCAATTGAAAAATCAACAATCAATTACTTATTCTCTAGATCAATTCTAAAAAAATAATCCAAATTGGCATAGGAGTGGCTCTGATATCACTTGTTGGAACCTTATTGTTACACATAAACAATTCAATTCTATATGCCACTATTGATCTACCTATGCCAAAATGACCATCATGCAAAATTCATCAATTCTTAGGGAGCAGACGCAATACCTGACTCCATTAGCCTATTTATGCAAAGCTTCTCTCAAAAGTGGTTGATGAACTTGTAAGATAGCGGCAAGAAAAACTTCGTGCCGATGTAGAGGTTGAAGCGTCGGCAGCCTCCTTAGTGGTAGGATAAAGCCTTTCAAAGCTACAAGACTGCCCTTGTGAGATCGTGTTCACAATTCCTTAATGATCTCACCTCTCTATTCTTTAATGGGAAGAAGTAGATAATGCTACAGAATTGACTAGATGACGGCTAGAAAATTCTACAACTTTTCGTATATTCTTGTGCTTTGGGGACCAACCTATTTATAAAGATGTAGAGTTGACATATTGCCAAACCCTAACCCTAAACCAATTTTTTGGCCATATGCCAACTTAAAAAAGGTATTTTGTGCTATTGCATCAAAAACCGTGCAGTCACATCAAAATCCGTGCAGCTGCTGGAAAATCGGTTTCCTTAATTGCAAATCTCAGAATCAGTCCATCAATGATTTGATTTTTGCCTAAATTGTTCTACACATTTGTGGACCACATCCTAATTAATATATTGATTGTTTATTTATTTATTTGATCACTTTAATTGACAATTATATATAACAGTAAACAATGCATAATTAGATTACATATATGCTCAATGTTGGTATTAAATCCAACGAGGTTGGCAATAAATCCAACAGTTTTGTGTTGGATTATTAGAGTACAATTCTAGGTATCTGTATTGGCATTGAAAGTTAATTGTGTAAATTTCTGAACACCGGTCTCTACATTGAAATCTGATGTCACTCAGTACTCCGCGGGAATTGATAATAAATTCGATAATTCTAGAAAAAATATATGGAATTCGACTCCTTTGTGATGTAGTTTTAACATCTGTTTGTTGTATATTTTGGTAACTTAGAACCGTGGTATAATTACAAAATAAAAAAGATTTTGAGCCCCAATATAATTATGGTAAACCGATAGATAACGTAAAATAAAGAAATCATATTCGCTTTATATTTTTGTGACTTTGGGTGTGCTGAAGTAATTTGGCCTGCAGCTATTGTGCACTCTAATTCGGAAAATATGTAGTATGGTAGCGAACAAGCTTAGGGAATTTTATTTCAGTTTGACATGGATTAATCATTAATCAATAATTATTATTACGATGTTGCTTGTTGAGTGTTTGTGTTTGAACTGTAGCGTGAAAGAAAAAAAAAGATAATGGGTTGTGGGATAATTCTAACTTACGTTCAATTTATGGTAACGTACGTGTCTAACCCAGAGTAGAACTAGGGTGCTCTTAAGTTCATCAAAGTTTTGGTGAGCTTAACTCTAAAACTCATCAAATCGATTTCAAATGATGAATCCGAACCGTTGAAATCCATCTATCTTACGTATGATGCATCTACATGTGAAATTTTTAAACATTCAAATTAATTTAGTATAAAGTCAAGTGATCAAAAAACGTTCAAAAAATGAATGCACTAAAATTAATTTATTAACCTTCTAATTTTGACCGCTTGACTTTTATACTAAATTAATTCGAATATTTAAAAATTTCACATATAGATGTATCACACGTAAGGTAGGCGGGTTTCAACGGTTCGGATTCGTCATTTGAAATCGATTTGATGAGTCTTAGAGTTAAGCTCACCAAAACTTTGGTGAGCTTAAGAGCACCCTAGTTCTACTCTCTAACTCATACTACACACACACACACACACACACATATATATATATGGCAAAGGCTTCTATGGACATAAGGACCTCTTTGTAAAATAAACATATTTTTATTTTCAAAGTTCAAACAGTCGATCCGAACCGTTCATCTTGTTCTCCATATTAATATGTGCTTGGAGACCAAATTTTACATTTTTATGAATTTTTTTACTATTTATTAACATGGGTACAAAATTCAATGGTCCGAATTTGATATTTTTTGTACCCATCTTAATAAATAGTAAACAAATTCAGAAAAATGTAAAATTTGGTTTCCAAGCACATATTAATATGGAGAACAAGATGAACGGTTCGGATTGACTGTTTGAACTTTGAAAATAAAAATATGTTCGTTTTACAAATAGGTCCTTATGTCCATAGAAGGATCACTCTATATATATATATAGGACATGGCTACGGTGCTATGGGTTGCATAGAGGCCTCCCGTGCTACGGCTCAATATTTGACTTTTCATAATTCAAATGGTCGATCCAAACCATTCATCTTGTTCTCCATATTAATATGTATTTGGAGATCAAATTTTACATTTTTTGGAAATTTTTTACTATTTTTTTAGATTTATTGAAAATCGCTGTTTTCAGACAAATCTGGACCATAAAAAATAACGATATTCAATAAATCTAAAAAAATAGTAAAAAATTTCCAAAAAATGTAGAATCTGGTCTCCAAACACATATTAATATGGAAAAGAAGATGAACGGTTCGGATCGACCATTAGAATTTTGAAAAGTTAAATATTGAGCCGTAGCATGGGAGGCCTCTATGGAACCCATAGCATATTAGCCAAATCCTATATATATATAATATTTTTCAAATAAAAATATATTAAATTTATAGATGTATTCTCATTGTTTGATGAGATCCGGAAATTTATTCTTATTCCGGTTACTGAGTAAGCGGACTGGACTGGACATTTTTCGAGATTCTTTCAAAAATTGGGTAGATTGTGTAATTCCATATTAATTGTGGGTATTTATAAAAATTTCGGCTAACCTCACCCACAAAAAAGTCTAACCTGTATCCTATTTTATAAAATAACCTTCTTTAAAAAAAATCAAAACAAAAATATTTCCTCTCAATTTTTTTTGACAAAATAACTCTCTGGCCCCACCCATATAAAATTTTCCCTCTTAATTTACTCTAATTTTTTTATAAGTTACATCTTCTCCTTCCTTAAAAATTATAATATCTTACTGTTAATTAAATTAAAAATTGAAACAAAATGCTACACTCTTAAAACAAGCCTCTCTAGATTCTAATAAAGTATGGATTGCTGACTTGAATAGAGCGGAAGCATGGAATATGTATACTTTTGCTTTCATCATGCAGCAAAACAAAATTTGAACCGAGCGTCAAATCATTGAGAGGAGCGTCAAATCCACAATTACCCTGAAATTCATATCATTGAGATGAGCACAGTAGGTGTATAGAATTGATCTCAGACGGTGAGGCAATCTGGCCCAATAATAAGGCTTATGAGTTATGACCATAATTTATTGCAAGTCAAACGAGCTGTATTTCTTGAGGTATTGCTTTGAAATGGTGTGAATAGCAACATGCTTTTGGTGGAATTTATTTCATTTTTTTTATTAAAGCGACATGCTTTTGATGGAATTATGTTCGAGTCCGAATGACAACTTTGGCCAGACGTATGTATAAAAGTTTCAAGATTATGGGTTCTTATATCCAAGTTGAAGGCTACTTGTGTATACTTCAATTCCATGAATTAATCTAAATGATTCCTCTGTCCACCGAAATTATAAATAAGAAGTCGGTCGGTCCTGTGGCACACTTCAAGAAAACTTCAATTACAATTTGCAACTCTCATTACGTCGCTCCTTCTTGTCACATATATATGACTGTCTTTTTAAAAGTTAAAATTACCAGCAATCATTTTCTCAATAGCTCATTAACTGTATCTAACATCTTTTTGCTGTTCTTTGCTTCGATGAGGCTTTATTTTTTATGCTTTCGCATCGTTTTTTTTCTTTTTCCTTTGGGGAAAATTTCTTTGATTACGTGGATTCGTTTCGTTCTAATGAGACAAGTTTCTGTTGTTACTTATTTCGATTTATTTTTTCTGATTAAGGGGATTGTTATAGTTGCAATGTATAATTTGGTTTGAGTTAGTTTGATCTTGAAGGGAACCTCGATCGGGTTTATAGTTTGACCGACTTTTTTTATTATTATTAGAGGGGGTTTGATCTTTGAATTTTAATCTTAACCGGATGTTTATATCTTCTTATTGGGTTTGGTGAGCATTAATCAAGAATTCAGTTTGAATTTTGTTGTAGTAACCGAGCATTTATGCCCGATTGTCGGTTTAATTTGGTATTCATTTTGATTTTGATATAATTTGATTTGATTCGAAACCGACTAAGTGATCTTGTTTGGTTCGGTCAAAATTTGGTTTCGACGTAGTTGAGCCAGTGTTGGTATTAATTTGTTATCAAGACTATCAGACAACATAATTAAAAAAGTTACGAACTTCTTCTTCTAAGTTTTGTGGTTTCTCATAACAAGGCTTAAAAGAGAAGGCGATGGGATTGTGTTCTTCTTGGTGTGCATTTCACAGCCATATATTAAGCCACATTCTGATTGTTAATAGTGGAAATACTAATTAGAGATCAATACTATCATGAATTTGTTAATTACTTGTTAGCCACATTCTGATTGTCAGACTTTCTCGAATTTGTAATACTTAATATGATAAATCTGGACCAAAGTAGGGTATACGTACATGGATTTAATTTTGGTAAAATTAATTGTAATTTGGTTGTCAGACCACATGTTGGTATATTATCATATTCAGTCTTTTCCTTGGAGACATGGAGACAGATCCGGGTCAAATTTACAAAGCTTTGTTCTTCAACCACATTGAATTGAGTTTTAATCACTGCCACAATTTTCTTAAGATAATTAGATTCATTAAAAATTAAAACAGAACCATATGTAAGTGCTCTATGCTTAGATATACAATACCACAAGACAACAATTAAAGTATCACATCAATGACACACATATAATAAAACAGAGGAAGCAACGTTCCAACATAGTACATTAATGGCAAGTTCAACTTGAAATGATTAATTATCAGTGCGGTACATTGGGAAACAAATATTCATATATGGGACAAACCGTGCATACAAAGCAAACTAAGCAAACGCAAAAAATAAAAAGGAAAATTAACAATATTACAGGCTTATTAGGAACAAGATGGCAAACAGTAAAAGATCAAAAGTAGCAGCTAATGCTCATTGCATGCCTTTCTCCGGCCTTGGGTTGTAATATGCATAGATAGTGTAGAATGTCTGAAGTCCTGCAAGAATTAGCAGGGTCACACCTGCAAATACTGAGATGACAGCCCATGGGCTACTGAAGTAGTTCTGTTGCAAGCTCGCCCACTTACGGTTCCAACTTGAGTCGTAGTATTTCTGCACATCTCTAAACAAATCGAAAAAGAAGTGGTCACTGTAGTCAATGAAACAAAAGTTACCAATATCATTAAAGAAAGCAGCGGCCATCTCATGGCTGCTCAGTGTGTTATTGATAACGCCAGATTGCTGAAGCAACTCCACATCCTTTTCTGAATCAATGAGTTCATCCATAAGTTTCAGGTAGCTGCTAAAAGTTCGCATGCTGGGTAATACAGAGTTCTCAAAGGCAATCAGATTTAGTAATAAGGTCGTTTGACTTGAGTCAATCTTCATGCATGGCATCCGCATGGTGCCATTGGAAAAGATGACATCAAAACCATCATAATTACCTTCACTGTTTAATTTGCTATCACATTCATTGTCTCCCAACTTAAAGTTTGACTTCTCAAATTTTATACCTGCTACTTGGTTAAGTGCGGTGGCATTTGCTATGACCTTTGGTGTACAAATTGGTAGGTTGTATACTGCCTCAGTGGGTTTGTCCCGCTGAAAACAATCTCTTCGAAACTTACTGAGCTGTTTATTTATCTTGGGTGACGAAGAGCATCTCCAGTAGAGGTCGAGCAAATGAGCTGCTCCGCTAGACATGCGACCCGGATTGATTCTCCAGGGCATATCGATGCATATAAACGGTTTCAGTACACACTCAAAGGGGGGGAATGCTCTGGGGTCCGTACGGGGGATAAGTAAAAGCCAGTCATACACCTCCCTGATAAAAAAGAGGGGAATTTGATTTTCCAAGAGAAGCAAGTCAGATCTTACCTCTTTTATGTTCCTATCAATGATAGGCATGCTTTTCTGTACTGTTTTTGAGAGGGAGAGAATTATTCGGATAATAAAGAAACTGTCAAGAACTAGCATCCTGACAAAATCAAAATCACTAAAATGGTTGAACTCCTCTTTATAGAAAACACGAGCATAGCTTTCAAACCTCATAAATTGGGTACATATCTTGTGCATGTCGTCAGGCACAAGACAGATATTACTGGCATCAGTTGAGTGCTTCTGCAGAAGGTTTGACATGCACTGGGGTTTTACTTTTTCCATGGGTTTGAGGTTTTCCCGTCCATGGTAGTACGGGCCAATAGAAACCAACTTTGGTTCAAAATCAGACCCTCTACCGTATTTGTTGTGTGCCGGGGCATGGAAGATAGAATTCCTTGATCGGTATCTTTGCTCTGGCCCCACTACCTGATCCATCTCCATTTAGAGTGAGAAGTCGATATGGATTGAGGCTGTTTGCCTTTTCTTGGTTTGTTTTGTGCTTTGCTTTGTTTCTGGTTTTATAATTATATGGTTGGGTGTATGGGGTTTATATACATAAGACAAACAAGATCAGGATGCCAGTGCTTTTTATATTAGTTCAGGAACATGATAAGAATCAAATTTTGGTCTGCTGGTAAAAGTCTATCAACATTTTTAAATAGAGAATTTTAGTAGTTTTGTCTCCACGGATCGTCAAACGGCAATATGCAGATTATGGTAAAAATTATGAGCTTTATTAATTATAAACCGAAATTATCTAATGTCACGTAAGTTTTCATAAATACATGGTTCAACAAATTATATTTTTCTAGACGTAATTTCTGTTTTTATATGCAACGTGTATAGAAATATAATTCATTGGTCATTTCTGAAATAATTCGAATTTATAAGATTAGAAAAAATTCGAAGTCCAGGACTATATATAGACCAGACCATTCAGAATCTAAATTGATTTATCTATGACAAAAATGGGCTCTGCTGTCTGCTCTATAGCAAGCACCTGATTGTCTTATTGCTGCTTTGGTGGTATTATTAATTATAAGAAGAATTCATATTGTCAACGGTAACAGTTACTGCAGAAAGAACCTAGACCGTCCGTTTCGAATTGACACAAATAATAAAGCGACTCGTGATTTTTTAAAACTAATCGATCGGGATTGGCTCTCGATTCTGATTGGATGGTCGAATTGACACAAATAACATAGCGACTAGGGAATTTTCAAAGTAATTAATATGGATTGGCTCGATTCTGATTGGATTGTATGAATTTTCAAAGGATATGTAGTGATGATTGTTTTAGTTAGGCCTTAAAAGTCATGTCATGTAAGCTATCAAACGAATAAAAAAGAGAAGTAAAATGGAATCATGACATCGGACTAATTTAAACTATATTTGTATGTAGACCGACTTATTTCGCACTTTATCTTTAAAAATAGAACTCTATCTTTAGAAATAGAGATTATTTTCTTATTTCACTCTCCTTCTTCTTAGTCGATAATTACTTAAACCATTAAACAAGATATAAAACAGGAGTAAGATGGAGCAAGCAACTTAATCTTCATATTGAATGCTATGTAAATTTAAAAATGATTATATATGATGCTACCTTCACATTACTACTCATGTTTTACATTTTGTTTGACAGCTTAAGTTGTGATAAAAATTATTGATTAAGGAGGAGAGATAAATTGAAAATAAATCTCATTAATGTATAGTAGACTCTACTGTAAAATAAGTGTGAAATAAGTTAATCAACTTAAAGAACTGATTGAAATTACTTTGCTGTATTTCTATATACTATTTACACCATGTTTGGTATCAAGTAAGAGATTCAATCCATCTCTTACTTCAGAATTAATTAATAGGTACTAATTAATTTGGATTAGTAAATTAGTTATGATAGTACTGTACCAATCAGGCCGAAATCTATTCTCTGTGGCATGCCGTAATTCCAATGAGACTTTTTCCGACACTAATTGGTGATACGAGACAGGATGCAAACTAAAACATGCACAATATTAATACGTTTTAGTATGGGTTTACGAAACTAAGGAACGGTAATAATGGGACAATTCCAGCTGAAAGAGTTGACCACCATAACTATTACTTAAAAATATTTTGTTTTATTTACCAAAAAAAGCTGAAAAACGATCGATATATTACCCGTAATACTAAAGTATTCAAAATAAGTTGGGCTTAACATAGGCGTGTCAACAGGTATCATGTGAGTTAGGTGAAAGCATTTTCATACATATAATATCGTTATGATAACGAATTTTTTTTGTTATTCTTATATCTGTCTATTTAAAATATGTTACGAATCAAGCAAACAAATAATTAAAAATGTGCCGTGGCATTCCTATTTGTGCTTTTCATAAAATATTTTTTCAAAACAAGAAAAAAAAATAATAATGAATACAACCAATTAATCTGTATTATGATCATACAAAATTTTAACGTATTATATATCATTTTCATACAAACATAAATCTATCTAAAATGGTGTAGTGTACCCGACCATTTAAAATATGTTACGAATCAAGCAAACAGATAAAAATATGCCACTAGCATCTTTCTTTGTGCTTAACATAAAATATTTTTCAAAACAAGAAAAAAAAGAAATAATAATATATGAATATAACTAATCAATCTATATTATGAAAATTTAGTAAATTAAATACAAAACTTTAACAGTATTATGTAAAAAAATTCCAATTTTTTTAATAAAAATAATGATTTTCAAACCATTTTAATAAATAGCAAAAAATTTCCAAAAATATAAAATTTGGTCTCCAAGCACATTTCAATATAAATTTAACATCTAACGGTTTTGATCGACTGTTTGGACTTTGAAAATCGAAAAACTGAATCATTTGTTCCGGAGGGCTAGAAACAAACTTTTTGAGCTTAGCTACTCTCTCTCTCTCTCTATGTGTGTCTACACACACACACACACATAGAGGACGGATCCAAGTACACCCTTTTTTTGTGACACCGGATTACACCCTATGTTTATAAAGTCTAAACAGTCGATCCAAACCGTTCAACATGATGGATATGTTAAAATGTACTTGCAGATCAAATTTTATATTTTTCTGAATTTTTTTACTATATATTAAGATGGGTACAAAAATGTAACGGTCTGAATATAACGATTTTGTTAAATACTTAATAAATAGTAAAAAAATTTCAAAAAAATGTAAAATTGGATCTACAAGCACATTTTGATATATCAATTATGTTGAATGGTTTGGATCGACTGTTTGGAATTCGAAAACCTTGAAAATGGAGAGTTTAATTCGATGTCACCAAAAAAATATGTAATTGGATCCCTCCTCAAATATATATATATATAGAGAGAGAGAGAGAGTGTGTGACTAATATACATTCAGTAGAATATGGGTTGATATGCATACAGTCCAAATTTGAAATTTCAACACCCAAAAGTTGATCTGAACTGTTCATCTTGTTCTTCATATTAATTGTGCTTGGAGACCAAATTTTACATTTTTTTGAATTTTTTTACTATTTATTAAGCCACTTTGAAAATTACTGATCCAACGGTGGCTGTTGATTTTACTATTTTGTTAAGCCACCGTTGGATCAACAATTTTCAAAGCGGCTTAATAAATATAAAAAAATTTAGAAAAAATATAAAATTTGGTCTCCAAGCACATCGGCCCATATGCTACCGAATGCATATTAGTCTGTCTGTCTCTCTCTCTCTCTCTCTCTCTCTCTATATATATATATATATATAGGAACATGCTAGCGTGCTATGCATAGCATAGAACTCCTTTATGCAACGGCTTAGATTTTGAGTTTTCAAAATCCTAATGGTCGATTCGAACCATTCATCTTGTTCTCCATATTAATATGTGTTTAGAGACCAAATTTTATATTTTTTTGGATTTTTTTTACTATTTCTTTAGATTTATTGAAAATCGCTGTTTTCAGCAAATCTGTACCATAAAAAAACAGCGATTTTCAATAAATCTAAAGAAATAGTAAAAAAATTCCAAAAAATGTAAAATTTGGTCTCCAAACACATATTAATATGGAGAACAAGATGAACGGTTCGGATCGACCATTAGGATTTTGAAAACTTAAAATCCAAGCCGTTGCATAAAGGAGTTCTATGCTATGCATAGCACGCTAGCATGTTCCTATATATATATATAGTGGGGTTAAAATGCTCCCTCCTTTTTGTGCTCCAAACGTGCACCCTCTTCTCGTTTCTTCATTTTTAAAATTCAAATAGTTGATTTGAATCTACCAACGTGTTATACATATTAAAATGTGCTTGGAGACCAAATTTTACATTTTTTGGAAATTTTGTACTATTTTTTCAGAATTTTTGAAAATCATCACTGTGCTGAATTTTTTTATTATTGTTAAGTTTAATAAAAAATTCTGAAAAAATAGTAAAAAAATTTCAAAAAAATGTAAAATTTGGTCTCCAAGCACATTTTAATATGTAGAACACGTTGGTAGATTCAAATTAACTATTTGAACTTTGAAAATGAAGAAACGAGGGAAGGGTGCATGTTTGGAGCACAAAAAAGAGGGTGCATTTTAACCCCACTCATATATATATATATATAGGGTAAGGCTAAGGTGCTATGGGTTGCATAGAGACCTACGGTGCTACGACTCAATATTCGAGTTTTCAAAATCCAAATGGTCGATCCGAACCGTTCATCTTGTTCTCCATATTAATATGTGTTTGGAGACCAAATTTTACATTTTTTAGAATTTTTTTACTATTTTTTTAGATAGGTACAAAATCAGTTGATTTAAAAAATTCTGCATCATTCAGATATTTGATTTTCTACCTATCTAAAAAAATAGTAAAAATTTTCGAAAAAATGTAAAATTTGGTCTCCAAACACATTAATATGGAGAAAAAGATGAGCAGTTCGGATCGAGCGTTTGAATTTTGAAAACTCGAATATTTGGAAATTGTTGATCCGATGGTCTAGAAAATTTTACTGTTTTTTACTATTCACAACAAAACAACAATTTTCAAAATTTCTTAATAAATAGTAAAAAAATTCCAAAAAATGTAAAATTTGGTCTCCAGACACATTTCAATATGGAGATCATATCTAACGGTTCAAATCTATCATTTGGACTTTCAAAATAAAAATATGGCGTGAAGTAAAAACACGTTTTACTTCGCAACTCATTGTAGCTCATCTCCCTCTCTATATATAGTAAGGCTACCATGCTTTGCAAATTAAAATTAGCATTTTAATTTGCGCTCATATACCTAGTTTCAAAGTTTAAATAGTCAATCCGAACTTCTCAACATGTTACTCATATTGAAATGCATGTGCTTGGTGACTAAATTTTATATTTTTTGAAAAAATTTTACTATTTAAAAAAAAAATTCCAAAGTAGTGTTTTTTTTTTAATTCTTTTATTTAATGAAATACATTGATTTTGGAAAATTTTTAAAAAATATAAAATTTGGTCCCCAAGTATATTTTAATATAAAGAACACGTTGAGAAGTTCGGATTGACTATTTGAACTTTAAAACTAGAGATATGAGTGCAAATTAAAACACTCACTTTAATTTTCAAAGCATGGTAGCCTCTCTCTCTCTCTATGTATATATAGAGTAAGGCTACCATACATTGCATTGCATATGCATTTTTGTACATTGGATAAATTACCAGATTCAAAGTTCAAATAGTTGATTCAAGCCATTCATCTTATTCTCCATATTAATATGTGTGTAGAGACCAAATTTTATATTTTTTGGAAATTTTTTACTATTTTTTTTAGATTTATTGAAAATTGTTGTTTTTAGACAAATTTTGATCACAAAAAACAACAATTAGTGGTTAACGAATCTAGGGCAGTAATCACATATCAAAAAGTTAGGTTTTTTTTTAAGAACTTCGCGTGTTTTTCTTGGCAAAATTAGGACCAAATTCCAAAGAAATGGGTTTATGGTTTTAGTGTATGTTGTATGTTTGTTGATGTGTATATATATGTTGAATGTTGATTACTGTTTGATGTATGTTGAAATGTTGAATAAATGAATACTAATTTTTATATGATGTGAATGTTGAATATTTATTGAATTAAGGTTGTGTAATATTATATGTTTAATGACTAATAAATATGGATATGTAATATAATATATTTTAATGGCTAGTAAATATGGATGCTAGTCAATTATAAATTGTATAAAAGAAAAGAAAAAAAGAAGAAAAAAATTATATGCGGCTCTAAATAACAAACTGTGTATGGTTTCTAAAATAATACACGGATGCCTTGTAGAAACCGTGTATATAACCCTTGTTATTGTACACGGTTACTTTCACTGTGTAGAAACCATTATTTTCAGCGCATTTTTTAGATCTGACACAGTTTAAGTCTATTAATTGTATATGTTATTATTATATAGAAACAGTTCAAAAACCATGTAGTCTCTTATTCTTTCACGACGCTCGTGGACATTCTTATGTAATCATGTGTCATTAGCTTTTCGAATAATGTATAACCGTTTTCTATACTAGTGGTTACATTAAGATATGTCCCGGCCTGTTTTTGTATAATATTTTGTCAAAACTCGCGTGAACAATTTAATATAATTCACCAGACCATTTAAATTGATGAGTTTTAAATTATTAGTATGAATCTCAACACATATCGAATTGAATTAAATTTTAAATACAATTTGTTCAGCAACAATTAAGGAGCTGTCTACGTTCCTAGCTATGAGCTGTTGAGAAAGTGACTGCCATAATTTAAACTTACCGAATGACGAAGTCATATTTGACAGCGAGGAGCGACGTTCCAGGAGTTGTAATTAAACACAAATATCTCGAATTCTGTGACATAACCTCTAGGATATTTCAATTCCTGACCGACTTGTACGGTGTCTAGTAGGAGAGCAAATTTTCACAAAATATCCTTTCTTCAAAAACTATCAAATAAAATATTTTTCTTTTAAAATTATTAATAAAATGTCATCATAGATCCCGATGTTTTTCCTTTCTCAGTCCCCGTCTTCTATTCCCACCCAGCGGAGATTTTTATTAATACCCTAAAAAAAACCATTTATACAAATCTACTCTTGATTTTTTTTAAATGCCCCAACGACCCCACTCTTGCGTGGTCCACTCTATTGAGACCTGACCACCCCCTAGCGGTCAGCTATGGAGACCTTGCCGTCTATTTATGTTGTATATGAATTGTATTATTTTATGTTTATTTTGTTGTTGAACAGCATGAACAATAGCAACCAAGGTAGACCGTCCAATCGTGGTGTAGCGAGAGGAGGGTCAATAAGTGAACATGGTAATAATGAGGAAAAAACATGCCACTGTAAATTCTGCTTTCTTAGAAAACAAATTTGTTCCGCAACCTATTCGGTTTGAAATTTCAGACGATGACTTTGTGGAAAACTCATACGGATATGATATGAAAAAAAAATTGACGCAAAGCCTTCAACATCAGATGATGACTTTGTAGAAAACTCATATGGGTATAGTTTGAAAAAAAAATTGATGAAGAGCCTCCAACATGAGACAATGATTTTGTCCCGTGTACTTATATTGGTAAGGCAAGCACTTTGTTGGGTGTGACTAGTGTATTTATACTCGAGCGGGTACGGGTACCCCGGGTATACCCGAGTCGGGTACGGGTATACTCGGGTACAAGGGTATACGGATAAGGGTATCTCGGGTATATTTTTCAAAATCCATACCCTACCCATCCTATACCCGTACCCGTGTATATCCTTGACGGATAGGGCGAGTACGGGTACGGATTTTTTTTTTGCTGTTTTTTTTTCTCTGGTTTTTTTTTCTGGTTTTTGTTGGTTTTTTCTGTTTTTTTTTTTGAGGGAAAAACAAAATTTTTGAATTTTGAATTCGGATGAACAGTACTCGGGTATCGGGTACGGGTACTAGGGTACGGGTATAGTCAGGTAAGGATAAACTCGGGTAGAGTATGGTCGGGTATTGGTTCAAAAAAAGGGGTCCGGTCTGATTTTTGCCCATACCCGCGTACCCGAGTACCCGACCCATACCCGGGCTCGGGCACTGGTAC
Source organism: Carex pumila (assembly GCA_033356055.1). Lineage (NCBI taxonomy): Eukaryota > Viridiplantae > Streptophyta > Magnoliopsida > Poales > Cyperaceae > Carex > Carex pumila. The sequence continues at coordinate 22,333 of JARJHM010000383.1, read as the reverse complement.
CCTGGACGGCGGGTACGGGCGGGTATACCCATTAAGGGTATTGTTAATCCTCTAGGTGTGACTAATCAGAACCCGGCTGCTAAGGAGTAGGATTATTTGTGCACATAGGGTTTTAAATTCATCAATTTAGTATTCTGCTGTAAGATATTTCTTAATGTATTTTAGAAGATCATTTATGAATTTTTGTGTATTTTAGAAGATTAATTTATCATTTATCTCCGAATTAATTGTTGAATATGCTAGAATTAAAGTTTAACGATGACTCAAACCAAATAAATAGTCCAACAATATAATTAAAGTTCATAACTTAGTTCAAACCAAATAAATAAGTTCACACAAGCAAAAGAGTAAGTTTATTAGCCACGACATCCGAATAAACCCAATCGACGAGTTCCTTTTCTGGTACCTGTTGTAGGTGCAGCAGTACTTGTAGATACTTGGCAACTAGATGTTTAGCTCGTAGGAGCGGGTTGTCTCCTACCAGTTGCTTCAACAACAATGATGAGCATCAATTATGTATACTTTTGCCTAAGATTTTATATCAATAACTTGACTAATTTTCATGTATTTAAGTTAATTTAGTTTAATTTAGTTTAGAATTATATCAAGAATCAAGTTACTGTCCAAGTCTATTTAAATTTCAGAAAAAGGAATGTGTTATTCTAAGGATAATAATTTCAATAATGAGAGCTGAGAGAATAGTTTTTATGCTAATACCCACTTTGCCCTTCTCTTAATACTATATATGGATGGATGCGTAATTAATGGATAACAACTAATGAGAAAATTATCTCAAATATCTTTCATCTGTTTTTTTACATAATGAATGGAAACGTACCAATCCTTCCTAATCAGTATATCTGCCATATCGTTTACAACATTCATTGGCAAAAACCTGGCCTGTTCTTGAAAACCCCGTCAATTAAGATTATGTATGACCCTATTTTGAGATTATCTCTAGATAAAATGAAAATTATACATAGTTTTTGGTTGGGATTCGAAGGATAGAAGGTTCTAATATTTGGGATAAGGATGCCGTATGGACTATAGAGAGTTTCAGGGACTATGGTATGAGCTGATGTGTGCACTTGGCTTGATCATTTCATTTTCGACTAGCGTTTTAAATATTAGTTTCTAAATGAAGGTTTTACTTGTTTCAAGGCTATTTCATGCATCAACTTTATACTGAATATCTACTGCTGTAATGACTCTGGTGTTATATAACGCCTACATGACTCTCTTTTTTTAAAAGAATATACCATTCACTTAGCTAATTCTATTGTTTGACTCATAAACAATAAATTACAGCATTAATCATGATACTTTGGTTTTTTATTTATTGGTAGAGTAAAATAGCAGATGCATCAGAGCAAATCAATTGTAATACAGATGATATAAAATAAAACCTAAGGACATTTGAGTTGCAAAAAAAAAAAAAAGTTTGGAAACCAATCAAATTAAAATTTCATTTTAATTAACATCCTCATTATTAGTATTTATAAATTTTATAATGTATTACAAAGTTTATAAATATTTATAATGAGGTTGTTAATTAAAATACAATTTTAATTTGATTGGTTTTGAACTTTTTTTTTTTCAACATAAATGCCCTTAAGTTTCAATTTATATATCGTTGTATCATGAATCAAACAATATAATCGGATATGTAAATGTTGTAAATGACATAGCACATATACCAGCTAGGAAGGATTAGTTTCCATTCTATATGTACAGCAAAAAAAGATGAAAGATATTTGAGATAATTTCCTCATTAGTTATCCATTAATTATGTATTCATATATAATATTAAGAGAGAAGGGCAAAGTGGGCATTAGTACAAACAATATTATCTCAGCTCTTATTATTGAAATTATTTTCCTTAGAATAGCACCTCCTTTCAGAAAATGGAGCAAATTATAGATCTTCTCGCAAGCTTTTCAAAAGTGGTAGAACACTGAAAATAGAGTTACGGATAATGAGTTAGACCAATTTGAAGTTTGGTTCACAGCAAAAACAGAGTAGGACGCGGACAACACAAAATCCACGTGAGTTGCGCAGAAAGTAGACAGAGCAAATATGAAAATTCCAGCTTTCGACATCTTTTCATATTTTTGTCATATCTTGGCTATACGAACTCCGTTTTACGCAAATAAAGGCTTGCTGGAAAGATGACAACAAGATTTACAATTCTAGGAAGGTTATAAATTAGAATTTATAATATACAAGTCGCAAGAACCTTTTTAGAAAGGCATTAGCTGAAATTTATTGTAATATCTCACTAGATCTTGATTGATTCACCTTCCATCCTTGGTTACTTGCTCCCCAAATCAGAAAAATAGCTATAAAGAGAGGAAGGCAGCAGGAGGAAGGAGATCTACCTTTTGGGAAATCTTCCCTTTAGGGAGGCTCTGAGAGACCACCATTTTTCTCCACTTTGGTTCGAAGGCTTGGAACTTGTCTTCTTACACCTTGTTTGGATGGAGAGTAGAGGAAGGAAGGGAATGGAAATGAAGGGTACAGGAAGTGAAAGGTTTAACCTTGTATCATTATAATTAATATAATTGATTTTCCTCCCAAATTAGAGTGTAACGGATAGAAATAAATTATGTTACAAATACTTTTAGAAAAAATTTTACAAATACCCAACCCTATATCTTATATATATAATTCTCATACAAGATTTTTTCCTCAAACCTACAATAGTCACCGAATTTCTCATTAACCTCCTAAATTTTAATCAACCAAACAAGAAATAAGACGGAAAGGAAAGTTAAAGTTAAATTTATTTTCTCTCATTAATCATCCAAACATAAAGAAGTTAAATATATTACTCTTCATTTCTATTCCATTCCATTCCCTTCTATTCTTTACCTCTCATTCCTTTACTCTCCATCCAAACAAGGTGTTAGAGTTTGATCATTTCTTTCTTCTTTCTATTTTGTTTTGTTTTCTCTTTAACTATGTTAGTTTAGACTTTTTAATTTCTAGGGTTATGATGTAGTAGAATACTCTGTTTTATATACATGTTATTTAAATCTGTGTTGATGTTTGTGTTTTCTTGTTTGAGTATTAATTTAATTTCTTAGTTGAAATTGCTTGAATTATTCTTTGAGTATTAATAATAATAGGTGCAGTTTGATTTTACATACCACTCTGGTGAATTTATAGGTGAAGATGCTAATTGTTGTAAACCAAGTTTAGGGAGCAGTGGTGCTAGCAAGTTGTATGAACTCTTCCAACTATCATATATTATGCAAATTGCAAGTTCATGACCTCTCCATAGCCTATTGTATTTTGAGATTACATGCTAGTATTTTCCTAGCCACCTCATTGATGCTCATTGATGGGTCTTTCTTAATGTCTTGCTCAATTGCATCGGCAATTAGTGATGCCGTCAGCTGTGAATGGTCTGTCCTTGTGGACGCAGACTTGCATGTATGAGGTGGTTCACACTTCTTAATCACAATGCTTTCCCCCCACCCGCAGGGGTTACATAAAGGCGGAACTCACAACGCGCGGGGCGGTTTACATATCACAACCAATCTTGTTCGGTTGCTTTTATATTTTTTGCTTTCCAATTGTTGTGAACATGTGTCTCATTGATTTTCTTTACAAGTTCATCTATGTTGATATAAAGTTGCTCTGAGACAAGTTCCTTGTTATATACAACACAAGAATCAAAGTAACTAATGTATGTTTCTTCAAAAACTGTAATATTGTTGAATGTGGCGACCGGATACTTATCCATACACGAATCAAAATAATTTATATTATTTGCTATATAAGTGATTAAAGGGAATTTATTATGCATCCATTTATAAAAAAGTATTATTATTATTCTTTTTTTTTTGGAAAAAAGAAGGATTGACAGTTGACTCTCAATTCAAGAAGGGATGATGTGGAGTAATTTCTGCCAGGGATAATTATTATTATTATTTTTTTAGCTGTGATGTAATATTTGGACCACAAATTTTTATTCGTGTATATTGACAGCCACTGTCACTATTTTAAACAAAAAGACAGTTGACTATCAATAAATCAGTACAAACAAGATATTGCATAATTGAAAATTTATTGTGCTTGTAAGTTATTATTATTGCACGCCTCATATGATCGAAATATCAATTATTAACCTAACATGCATCACCCACAAAAAAGTCTAATCAACCTGTATGATATTAAAATCGAGTTGGTCTCAAATTAAATTTATTCTTTGCAAAGTGATTCAACAAGTGGCAGATCGATCAACTTGATAGGATCTTTCAGAAACTGCATCACACATTATTATAAAAGAAAATTAATTTCCTTTTCAATGAAAATTTAGGAAATTTTGAAGGTATGACTAATTTATTTTTGACATCTATTGAATTTTTTTACCAAAAGTACACCTGTTCATCATACAAGTACTTTTGACTATTCTAACAAAAGCAATTCTCACATTTTAAAAAATATATGTCTGACATTATTTTCATTATATAATTTGCATTGTACGTAATTAATTAAAATTTATATGCATTTGTTTGAATTTACTAACACGGGTGTCGGGTCTTCAAGACCAACAGTTGCTGGACTATGACTCAAGATTAATTCTTTGTGCAGTGGATGAGATTCTACCGTGAGAGTTAATTCTTTTTTTTTAAAAACAGGATAGAAGCTATCTGGTGTTACCGTGAGAAATTTCTAACGAATGAGGATATATAGTCTCTATGGTGCCTAGTATGTGAGGATAATCCTCAACAAAGCATAATGGGTAAGAAAACGCTCAATAATATATACACCCGCCTAACAACGGGTGCATGAGGGGGTATAGTTTGCCACATTGGTGATACGTGCTAGCCCCCGAAGTGGCTAGATGTGGTTTCTCGGGCTGGGCTCGAGCGCGTGTATAAGATATTCGGACTTGGACTCGAATCTTTGATATCTTTTGTGTGTGTAAGATTGTGAACCCTTCTTCAAGTCTAGTTTTAGGTCTTATATAGGTCAGATCTTTGCTGTCGCGTAGCACACCAATCTGAGGGCCTGACAGTTTTGTCTAACGAGACAGACTATACGGAATCTGTCACAGAGATCATATGAGTGATCTCGAGTTCGGGCCGGGCCTTCTCGAGATCTCGAAAGCCTCTTGTGGGTCTTCTGTGGGCCTATGATACTTGGGCTTTGTTCGCCCAAGTTCTTGACTTGTTTGATGGACTGGTTCGGAGGCCCTTGTTAATTATGAGCCCATGGCTCAGGGCCCTATATATCAATTGGAATTTGAATTTGCATCTGAATCTAATTTGATGCCATTTCCCTCTTGACGTTCATGAGTTTAATTTGAACGTCGTCTGCTGCTACATTTTCCTCTGGACGTGTTTTCATATCAATATGTGAAACTGAACTAGAAATAGTTGGATATTAGTATTTTATGAATTACAAAAGTCTCAGCCCTGTATTAATTAGATAATAGAAATACAAGACTTGTGGTGATCATCACCGTCATTTCTATTTTTTATGCGTCCATACAAATATAACAGTGGCATGGTGTGTAAATTAGCGTTCCTCCTATTTCATGGATTCTCCACGTGAATTTTGAAGAAAATAGGCAACGACTAAATAGGTAGAATTTTCAAACACAATTAATTAGAAGACTCCCCTTTTAAACTCAAATTAATTTACAATTCTATACCTTTTAATCTAATATCCTTTTCCTTTGTTACCTTTGTAGATGTTGAATATTATTCTCAGTTTTTGTCTCTACCAAGCATTTAAAAAAAAAAAAAAAAAATGTTCTCACTTTTTATGCCCAAATATATTGGGCCGCCATTGTTATTATCTAGACTAAGGTTATAAATTCATTCAAATACTTTTAAGTAAAGGTTGGAGTGAAATCACCTAACTATTTAATATTCAAAAGAGATTGTTCCATTCAGATTTTGAGCTCTATGTAATTTCCTTTGTAATTGTAACTTTACAATCAATACAAGCAAATGGACGCATCATACTTATTTTATCTAGGAAAACTACTAACTAGGCAGATTAGTCTATATATGCCATGGTACGTAATCGGATTGTAAAAACATGAAATCCAATCTAATCAATACTACACACTACTACAAAAACTTTAGGTTACACTCTACTCCTATATAATCCAATTTAACCAATTTAATCAGATTTTTACGCACGCAGTGCATAGTTTTCTGTTCAAGCACTTGGCTGCCCGTGCAAACTTAATTAAGGCCATAAACTTGGAGTAAATTATCATTGATTTGATGATTTGCACCCCAAGTGTCCAACTCACTCAAATAAGAAAATTATAATTTGAAGTTATCGAACGATGTATTCCACGTTAATTAGGCTCTGATTAATATTTAAGCAAAATTTAGTATGAATTTACTAGCATCGATGTTAGGACCAGGGCGGCCCTGGTGCTGGGCAGTTAGGGCAACCGCCCCGGGCCTCAAGATCCAAGGGGCCCCAAAAATAAAATATTTTTATATTTATAAAAAAATTGTATATATTAAAAATAAATAAAATATTAAGATTCAAATTTTGTATATATAAAGGGCTCAAATAATTTTTCTATAAATATATATAATATATTGGCATTTCAATAAAAAATAAGACCGGCTAATCATTTACATCAGTATTTTAACACCATATATTTATAAGTCATTTTTGCGTTTTAAAAGTCCAAATAGTCGATCCAAACCATTCAACATGATATCCATATCAAAACGTGCTTGAAGACCAAATTTTACATTTTTTTTGAATTTTTTTTACTATTTTTTAAGGTACATAGAAAATCATTGTTTTTTTATGGTTTAGAATCTTCTGAATCAATTACTTTTCTACCTATCTTAAAAAATAGTAAAAAAATTCCAAGAAAATGTAAAATTTGGTCTCCAAGCACGTTTTAATATGGATATTATATTGAATGGTTCAGATCAACTATTTGGACTCTGAAAATGCAAAAATGACCTAATAGGTATATGGTATTGAAGTCCTCATGAAAGTGTATTAGCCGGTCTCATAAAATAATTGAATATATAAAGGGCTCAAAATTTTCTCCTGCCCCAAGCCTCAAAATTTTTAGAACCGGCCCTGATTAGGAGTGAAAGTTGGAACATTTGTATGTTCTTAAATTTTCAGATATTAGAGTCCCCACACTCACTAGCTAAACAACATTATCTTCTTTATTTTCTAACTTCTAAGTATAGTAATTTTAATTGTTCATGACAGACTTTAATATATAATTACTTCACACCAACCTAATACTTATCTTTAATATTAACTGAATACATTAATGTATTTAAGTTTATATTTCAAAGATTCCAAATCCATCAAGTTGACAGTTGACTTGGGATTTCATGTCATGACTTACGGTTGACTATTTAAAAAAAAAATTTCCTCGAAAAGAGGGATTGATAGTTTAATTTGAATTAATACAAGCAATTTGTTGCATAATTTGTTGTTTTTTTATTGTGCGTCTGTTACCAAATATCAAAGAACACAAAACTCCCAAAGAACACCCTTCCCACCCTGATTTTATTTAATCAAAGAAAACTGTTACAGAATTTTTTCTTTTTCTTGCTTACATTGATACATAGTTCTCCTTTTATTATCTTCTACGCCTCTATCTTAGGAAAGCAAAATATTATAATTCATTACAATTCTCTATTTAGATTATTACAGATCCTAATATTGTGATTCTAATCAATTATGATTGATAGTGTTTGCCTTCTTTTCTTCAACTTTCCTTCTCTGTTTGATACTGGATTTGTACCACATACTTGCTTGATTTGTGTCAGCCTTCTATTGATGCGCATCAGCTTGTCTATTCAACACTCCCCCTCAAGTTGGTGCGTAAATATCTGTCATTCCTAGCCTTTCAATTGAATCATTAAATATTTTGTATGACACAGGTTTTGTTAGTACATCGGCGAGTTGCTGGTTTGACCGTACAAAAGGTAACGATATAATTTTAGCATCTAATTTTTCCTTGATGAAGTGCCTATCAACTTCTACGTGTTTTGTTCTGTCATGTTGCACCAGATTGTGAGCTATGTCTATGGCAGCTTTATTATCACATAGTAACCTCATTTCAGATTGTGGTTCTAAACCTAATTCCGTTAAAAATTTCTTTAGCCATAATAGTTCACAAATTGCTTTTACCATTCCTCTGTATTCTGATTCGGCACTAGAGAGAGTAACAACATTTTATTTTTTACTCTTCCATGAACCAAGTTTCCTCCCACAAAAGTGAAGTACCCTGCAGTTGACTTTCGGTCCATTACACACCCTGCCCAATCTGCATCACTATACGCCATTACTTGTAGATGAGAATTTTTCCTAAAACAATACCTCTTCCTGCTGCACCCTTCAAATATCTAATGATTCTCATCACTGCCTCCAAATGTTCCTCCTTTGGAGAATGCATAAATTGGCTAATGATACTCACAGCATAAGCAATATCAGGTCTTGTGTGTGATGGATAAATAAGTTTCTCAACTAATCTTTGGTATCTTTCTACGCTAGTAGGAGTGTGGTCAGAGTAGGCATTTAGTTTCAGATTCATAACTATTGAAGTGTCTACAGGTTTACATTCTAACATTCCCACTTCAGTCAGGAGGTCTAGTATATATTTTCTTTGAGATAAATAAATACCTTCCTTATTCCGGGATACTTCTATACCTAAGAAATATTTCAAACCACCTAGGTTTTTCATCTCAAATTCCTTGGGCAATTTATTCTCTAAGTTTTGTATTTCAATTTTATCATTACCTGTTATGATCATGTCATCTACATAGATGATTAAGACAGCAATTTTACCTTGATTCTTCTTAAAGAACATAGTATGATTAGAGTTGCTTTGAGTATACCCGTATCCTTTCATGGCTCTACAAAAGCGTCCAAACCAGGCCCTGGGTGATTGTTTCAGACCATAGAGTGCCTTTTTTAATCTGCAGACCTTGTTTGTATCAGTTGGTGTCTTGTAGCCGGGAGGTATTTCCATATATATTTCTTCTTCTAACTCTCCATGCAAAAAAACATTCTTTACGTCAAATTGGTGCAGTGGCCAGTCCAGATTAGCTGCAAGGAATAAAATAACTCTAACAGAATTTAATTTAGCAACTGGTGAGAAGGTTTCTTGATAATCAATCCCATAAGTCTGAGTATAGTCTTTTGCTACTAATCTCGCTTTGTACCTTTCAATTCTCCCTTTCGCATCATACTTCACTGTATATACCTACCTACACCCCACTGTTTTCTTTCCAGCAGGTAGACTAATTATTTCCCAAGTGTCATTTTTAATTAAAGCCTCCATTTCTACATTCATTGCATTAACCCACCTCGGGTCCTTTTCAGCTTCTTCTAATTTTTCTGGTATGACTAGATGATATTTGGTTTACAAAGCCTTTTAATGGTTCAGTCAAGTGATTTGTGGTGGTATATTTTGCTATTGGATATCTTTCTGTACTCATACCATCCTCTGGAACATAGACTTTCGGAGGTTGTCCCCTATTACTCCTTGGTGGTAATTTAAATCTTGTTTCGAGAGAACTTACCTCAGGATTATTCCCAAGAGATTCAGGCTGGTGTGGTACCTCCTCAGATTGTATTACCTCTTCATTCAGATTTTCTGTCGATTCTGTAGGAGGTTCCGAGTTTGAAGTATTCGGCTGTATTGTATCAGGATTCGGGTGTATCTTTATCAGATATTGCGGATCCCATTCTGATCTCATATTCGGGTTTGGATCTTGATTTAAATTTGGGTTTTCTAAGTCTGGGTGTGGCTGTTGTGCATTACTATTAAGAGGTATATATTGCGAATCTATTAAAAAATTAAAATCCAATTCCTTTTGCATACTATTCTCCCCATGAATTGGAGTTTTAAGTGCCTTATAAAAATACTCGTGTTCCATGAAAGTTACATCCATTGAAATATGTAATTTTTTTGTAGCGGGACTATAGCATTTGTAACCCTTCTTATTATGCCCAAACCCTAAAAACACACACTTTTCTGCCCATGGTTCAAGTTTGGAGAGAAAAATTTTCTGGATGTGAACAAATACTGTGCAGTCGAAAATCTTTGGTGCTAGATTGAGTACAGAAGGAAGTGTAATTTTTTCAGAAAAAATTTGTAAAGGTGTTTTGAACTCATTTACCCGAGTTGGAGTCCGATTCATTAGATAAACAGCAAATGTCATAGCATGATCCCAAAAATTATTGGGCACGCTGCTTTCAATTAGGAGAGCCCGGGTGATTTCGAGAATATGCCTAATTTTTCATTCTGCAACTCTATTTTGTTGAGGTGTCCCTACACACGATCTTTCATGCACTATTCCTTCGTTTTGAAACATTGTTTGCAAATCATAATTTACATACTTAGTTCCGTTATCACTTCGTATGACTTTAATGGTTTTTCCAAATTGTGTTTTGACCATGGTTATAAATTATGTAAATACCTTTTTAACCTCATCTTTGATTTTTAACAAATACATCCATGTCATTCTTGAGCAATCATCGGTAAAAATTAAATACCACCTAAAACCAGATTTGGACACCACTGGGGATGGTCCCCATACATCGGTATGTATTAAATAAAAAAGAACAGATCTTTTATTATAATGCGCTAAATAAATTGATCTATGGCTTTTTGCCTTGATACAAGTTTCACACACAAGATTTTCATGATTACAACCAATAAAGAATTGAGGAAATAATTTTTTCATATACCCAAAAGATGGATGTCCCAATCTCTTATGCCATAACCAAATTATTTTTCCTTGTTCCATAGAGTCAATACTTATTAGAGAATTTCCAGTCTTCTCGTTATCCAGGTAATACAATCCTCCTCTTTTAGTACCACGGCCCAAAATCTCCTTGGTGTGAATATCCTGGAATATGCAATGATCAGAAAACATAAGCATCACACAATTTAGATCTTTAGTTAGTTGTCCAATTGAAATGAGTTTTGTTGACAGAGATGGGACAACTAAAGTATTGTGAAGGGTCAACGTTGGAGACAGTACCACATCTCCAGCCCCACTAACTGGGTAGCAAATACCATTTGCATTAAATATGCCACTTTTTTTCCGGATATCTAGTGTTTATAAGGTATGTTTCAGAGTTTGTCATATGGTCTGTAGCCCTCGAGTCTAACACCCATTCCTCCCCTTTTAAATTATTATAGACAATATTAGAGTTACCTATTTCAGCCGAGTGATCTGTTTACCTGTGGTTGGAAAAAAAGAATTGCTACCATGTCCTGCTGCATGAAGTCCCTTGGCTTAAGGACCTGTTGGTTCGGATGAACTGCTGGGAGCAGTTTGAGTTCGGGCACCAGCTGCACCTTGATTGGTTGCATCTGATCACTAACTTGGTTGAGCCCCTAATTGCAATGAATTCATGTCATTGTTTTTCAGTTGCTGCAGCCCCCCATCAGCTTGTGCCACAGCTACCCGGCCTCTTCCTTGCCCAGTGTGTTTCCCTTTACGCTTGTCCTTGTACCAATCGAGATATCCTACGAGCTGAAAGCATTGGTCTTTGGTGTGTCTTGTTTGACCACAATAAGTGCATTTCAAACCCGATTTATTCACATAAGGTGAAAATTTATTCGAGTTATAATTTGTCTCAAAGTTCCTCTGCCCTTTGGAAACCATAGCCACTGAACTTTGGACTTCTCCTTCATACCCTTTTCTCATAATCTCCTGCCTAGTAGCTTCCTTTCTCACCCTAGCAAAAGCTTGCTCAAGAGTTGGAAATGGGGTCATTTGTAAAACATTTGCACGCTCATTATCGAGCTTATCATCAAGGCCATCCAAAAATGAATACACTCGGGATTCTTGAGTACATTTATCAAATTTTTCAATATCTATGGCACAAACCATAGGGTTAGGGTGACGAAAATCAATTTCCAACCATATGTCTTGTAATTCATTGTAATACTCTTCTACAGGTCTACCCTCTTGTTTAATCTTATTTACCCGTTTATTTAACTTGAATACCTGAGTAGTGTCGCTTCCATCATAGAAGGTGGTGGCTATTGCATCCCATACTTCCTTGGCGGTTGGATATCGAAGGAATTTGTCGTAGAGGTTGGTATCGAGAGAGTTGCATATCCAGCCCTTCACCACCGTATCTTCAATATCCCACCGGTTGAACAACGGGTCAGTGGCTGCCAGGGGAGAGTCTGTTATGTGCTTTAGTTTTTCACGAGCTTTGAGGTACATTCTTACAGCTTGTGACCATAGGGAATAATTTTTTCCATCTAGTTTAATGGGAACGATATTAGGGTGTAGGGTTGTTTCAGAGTGGTTAGGTTGCGGTGGTGGTGTAGGTATTAGAGAGGTTTGCTACATAGTTATCAATTGGTTTTGTTGTAGAGTTAGGAGCTGGGTTAATTTTTCAATCAAGGTTGCAGTTTCAAAAACATTTTCAGAGGTACCCGACATGGTGGCTGAATTACAGCCTCCTTGGTGCAGTATAATGTCGAGATATATCTACTTCTCTTCACTCAATAACCAGGTTAATCCCGGTGCTCTGATACCATGTTACGAAATATCAAAGAACACAAAACTCCCAAAGAACACCCTTCCCACCCTGATTTTATTTAATCAAAGAAAACTGTTACATAATTTTTTTCTTTTTCTTGCTTACATTGATACATAGTTCTCATTTTATTATCTTCTACGCCTCTATCTTAGGAAAGCAAAAGACTATAATTCATTACAATTCTCTATTTAGATTATTACAGATCCTAATATTGTGATTCTAATCAATTATGATTGATAGTGTTTGCCTTCTTTTCTTCAACTTTCCTTCTCTGTTTGATACTGGATTTGTACCAGATGCTTGATTTGTGTCAGCCTTCTATTGATGCGCATCAGCTTGTCTATTCAACAGCGTCATTATTATGCATCTCATAATTAACCAGAAAAAAGTCTATCATGCATGCTACTGAAATCGAGCTGGCCTCAAATTAATTATTTTATTTGCTTGTATTAATTCCCCTTGCAAATTGATTAAAGAAGTGACAAACCTTGATCGGATCTTCGAGGACAGCTGCACACCACATTATTTATTTATTTTCATCTTCCCATTGAATACAATTTTAGGAAGTTTTCGAAGGATGAGTATTTATTAATTTTGACATATATATATATTGATCATTTTCAAACATGCATGCTCGGCATTATTTACATTATATACTTTGCATTGTATTTAACTAAATTATTTTCATTTGTTTGATACTTGCATTATTCATGTAATAGTTCTGTATGGCTCTAAATATGACCAAAATAACGGTATGTTTGTGAATACTTATTTTTTGCTTGTCTGTGTTTAGAAATCCGATTGGACCATAATATTTGTTTGTTTTGTCTCTCTCTTTTTTTTGGTAAATACTCATCCTTCGATTGTAACTTAGTACCATGGTATAATTACAAAAAAAAAAAAAAAAAAAAAAACATTTGCCCAATATAATTATGGTAAACCGATAGATAACGTAAAATAAAGAAATCATATTCTCTTTATATTTTTGTGACTTTTGGTATGCTGAAGTCATTTGACCTGCAGCTATTTTGCACTCTAATTCGGAAAAAATTATGGTAACGAACAGTCTTAGGGAATTTTATTTCAGTTTGACATGGATTAGTCATTAATCATTCATTATTATTACGGTGTTGCTTGTTAAGTGTTTGTGTTTGAACTGTAGCGTAAAAGAAAAAAAGATAATGGTTTGTGGGATAATTCTACTTATATTCAATTTATGGGAGTAGAACTAGGGTGTTCTTAAGTTCATCAAAATGTTTGGTGAGCTTAACTCTAAAACTCATCAAATCGGTTTCAAATGATGAATCTAAACCGTTGGAACCCGCCTACTTTATGAGTGATGCATCTACATGTGAAAATTTTAAACATTTGATTTAATTTAGTATAAAGTTCATTGGTCAAAATTAGAAGGCTAATAAATTAATTTTAGTGCATTCATTTCTTGAACGATTTTTGACCGCTTGACTTTATACTAAATTAATTCGAATGTTTAAAATTTTCACATGTAGACGTATCACTCGTAATGTAGGCTGATTTCAACGGTTCGGATTCGTCATTTAAAACCGATTTGATAAGTTTTGGAGTTAAGCTCACCAAACACTTTGGTGAGCTTAAGAACACCCTAGTTCTACTCCAATTTATGGTAACGTCGACTAACTCATACTATACATAAATATAAAATATTTTTCAAATAAAAATATATTAAAATTGTAGATGTATTCTCATTGTTTGATGAGATTTTGTGTCAAATTTCAATAGATTTAAATGATATTTACCCTTGTAGACTCAAATTTTGAGTCGATTCAAATAGGATTCTGTCCAGCTTTCAATTTTTTTTTTTAAGTAAAGTTGAGAGTCAAACTATTCCACTATTTTTAATATCCACCAGGACCCTTCATCCGGATTTTGAAACCTCTCACATGGAAGACATTGACTTTGCACTAAATCAAATGCTAGTTTCCGTGGTCAGCATTAAAATCAAGCAGTGGCATTGACAACTTTTCTATTTTAAATAGAGCCTGGATACAAGTTTTGGGTATATGCTCTTTCCCTAATGTCTTTTATTTAGTTAATTAATCGGAAATTTATCTAACAAGAAATGGGCTCTGTCCAGTCCTAGCACCTGACTGTGGCTGGGCTTTGCTGCAGTGCAAATTTTGGGTCTTTAATTTGGATGCAAATTTGCAGAGGGTTATTACCCTCTTGCTCTCTTGGGGTATTCTTATGGTAGGTTTATGTTATAATTTTATATATGTATATATTTGTATTCTTTTAAAATTAAAAAAATTAGAGTAGGATATGTTTGTAGGAAGTTTCATTAGTACTTAAAAGGCTTATTCTCACTGGCTAAGCCCAAACCTATAATCTACTGAGCTCATGTCAATGATATGTATTTCTGGGTGATTGTGGGTTTGAAGCCGGTGGAGCTACTAGCTAGTTACAAAATTGAATTTATAGTTTAGATGTGATAGTAAGTTCAAATTGCTTTTTCTTTTTCTTTGAACAAAAAGTTGGGCACGGAGTTGCCACATGTTTCTATTCTTCTTTTGGACAAATTGCTAGGGGTGATGACCCCCAATTTCAGTAAACTTCAGTTTTATTACCATATAACAAACATAAAAGTTATGAAATGAAGTAAAACAAAATAAACAAAATGGCAAAATAAATTTCAGTCTCGTGAGTTGTGAGACTGCAAGTTTATTCGGAAAAACAAAAAACAAAATCAATGAACATCATTTGTGCTGCACTGCCCTGATGGACCTTAAAGTAATTTTGTCTTTCAAACAGTGCATTTTCATAGCCAACCACTCTTAGAAGACTTCTTCAATCATCAATCTACAATCTTTCTTTGCACTTTCCATTGACTATGATGTTGCACCGCTCTCTCCAAAATCTAATTAATGAAAACTAGAATTAGTCGTTTCTCTCTAAGTTTATTCTCCAAGTTGTCGAATAATGTATAAGAAATTTGTGCAAAATGGGCAATAATTAAATATGTGATGTACTGTTTCCTTCACTTCTTCTGCATTACGCATGAAGCAGAATACAGCAATGTGCCAACCTTTTTAAATTTTCAAATTATTGAAGGTTAAAATTTTGTTTGATGCAGGATCTAAGCAAAAGTTGCTACCCGTTTCATTATGATGAAACACGAAATACGCTATTGTTTTGAAACTATCAGACAAAATAAGAAGTTAACAGCCTCAGAAATTTAATTTCTTCTTCTACACCTTCCCAAGTTTTGTAGTTTTTCTAAAAAGGCCTATAGAAATCATATTCAGTTGGCATTTTGTATCAATTGTGTTCCTTTCTAGTGGGCTGAGGTGATGTGACCCGCACTGATGATCATTTGAATAAACTGTTAAATCTTTATGCTCTTTGAGATCTTTCATGATTAATTATTAACAATACAATTAACAGCCCAAAGATCACCAATACCGAATATTTCACAAACAAAACTTAATATGATTTATTGTTCAAGATGACATACCTTGATTAACAGCGGAAGATGTAATGGCTGCCATCTTCTTTCTTCTGACTCCTGACGGTTACTCTTCCTGTTAGAATTCGGTTTCTCTCTCTAACCCTATTTCTTTATGCATTTCTTGATGGAGAAGAATGCGACTCTTTTCAGGGAGAGAGAGGACCCAATCCTTTATATAACATTTAACTCTAAATCTGGTACGTCCATCATATACCAATTCAACGCTTAAGATTAATCACAGATCTAATGCTCTATTTATGACTTAATTAATCGGGTCACATTAATATTAGAAACTGCATAACGTTAAAAGTAAATGAGCCATTTGCAGTTTCTAATAGCAGATTTCTAACATTCTCCCACTTGACCCGATTATTTATAATATCAAGTGTTGAACATCATACTATGATAAATTGCTGAGAGTTATGGCGGTTGTGCATTATTAATTCAATGCATTCCCTTCCATACACTACAATACCAGCAATCCATCAATTCATACTCATAATTTATATAAAACAGCATAATGGTCCACATAATGTCTTATATCATAATGATTAAACATAATATCTTTATAAGACTCTTTCTTGTTTAAAATTACATAAAATACGTACTACTACATTAAAACAAGAGACACATAATTGTATATCAGAAACACATAAAAGAGCTCAGAATGTCACACATCAATTATTATTAATACAACCAAGACCCATTCTTTGAACATGTTCCTTAAATTGTCTTGGCTGTAACCCTTTCGTCAAAGGGTCTGCAATCATAAGTTCTGTCCTGATGTGCATGATTGACACTCTCTGTTTCTGAACCTCATCTTTCACAACAAGATACTTCAGTTCCATATGTTTGGCACCTTTAGAGTACTTGTCGTTCTTTGTGAAAAACACTGCTGCAGAGTTATCACAATAAATTTTCAGCGGCTTGCTAATAGTGTCGACAACCGCAAGTCCTGAAATAAAGTTCCGCAACCATAATGCATGAATTGTGGCTTCAAAACATGCCACAAATTCTGCCTCCATAGTAGATGAAGCAACAATAGTCTGTTTCGCACTTTTCCATGATATGGCACCTTGAGCAAACATAAACAAGTAACCAAAAGTCGATTTTCTAGTATCGATGCATCCAGCAAAATCTGAATCGCTATATCCAATCACCTCCAATTCATTGTATCTTCTATACATGAGCATGTAATCTTTCGTGCCTTGTAAGTACCTCAAAACTTTCTTTGCAGCTTGCCAATGTTCCCTTCCTGGATTACTTTGATACCTCCCTAACATACCGACCGCAAAACTGATATCCGGTCTAGTACAGGTTTGAGCATACATTAGGCTACCAACAACAGATGCATATGGAATTGATTCCATTTCCTTTCGTTCAACATCATTCTTAGGACATTGCATGAGATTGAATTTATCACCTTTCTGTACAGGAACTGTCCCAGGTGAACACTTACTCATTCCAAATCTCTCTAGAATCCTTTCGATATATCCTTTCTGAGACAATCCCAATATTCCTTGTGATCGATCACGGAATATTTCTATTCCAATCACATAGGATGCCTCTCCCATATCTTTCATTTCAAAGTTCGTTGAGAGAAATTCCTTAGTCTCATGCAATATGCTTAAATTATTTGCAGCAAGCAAGATGTCATCAACATAAAGGACCAGATAAATAAACTTGCTCCCACTGATCTTTTGGTATATACAGTGATCAACCGTATTTTCCTTAAAACCAAAAGATGTAATAATGGCATTGAACTTAATATACCATTGCCGGGATGCTTGTTTAAGCCCATATATTGACTTCTTAAGTTTACACACCAATTGTTCTTTACCTTCTACAAAAAAACCCTCAGGTTGATCCATATAAACATCCTCATCAAGATCTCCATTCAGAAAGGCTGTTTTCACATCCATTTGATGCAACTCCAAATCATAATGAGCTACTAATGCCATTATTATTCTTAGTGAGTCTTTTTTCGAAACAGGAGAAAATGTCTCCTTGTAATCAACACCATCTTTCTGAGTGTAACCCTTAGCAACAAGTCTAGCTTTATACCGTTCGATATTACCACTAGAGTCGTGTTTGGTTTTAAAAACCCATTTGCATCCGACTCTTTTACAACCATGTGGTAACTCAATGAGATCCCAAACTTCATTCTGTTGCATGGATTCCAGTTCTTCTTTCATGGCATTAATCCATTCCTTTGACTCTTTACTTTCTACAGCATGTGAAAACGAAACTGGATCCTTATTGATTCCTATATCATAATCTGATTCTTGCATATAAACCACATAGTCATTAGAAATAGCTGACCTACGATCTCTTTGAGATCTTCTTAATGCTACTTGTTGTGGTTCATGCATATCAGCATTATGTAAGTCATTTCCTTCAGGAAGTACTTCATTTATATGTTGTTCATTATCATCATGCTGTTCTACAACAGCTGGAACAACATTTGGAGTAATAGTAGATGGAGGAACTATTCTAGGCAATGTAACATTTACCCTTGTTTCCTTTATTTCTACTATTTCTCTTCTAGTACTCCCACTGACTTCACCAATCTCAATGAATCTTGCATTACCAGTTTCTACAATTCTTGGACTATGATTAGGACAGTAAAACACATACCCTTTAGATTTCTCAGGGTAACCTAAAAAGTACCCACTGGTCGTTCGAGAATCTAATTTCTTTTCATGTGGATTATAAATTCTCGCTTCCGCTGGACAACCCCAAACATGCAGGTGTCTTAAGCTAGGTTTCCTGTTAGTCCATAACTCAAAAGGAGTCTTTTGAACAGCTTTACTAGGAACCCTATTCAACAAATAATTAGCGGTTTTGAGAGCATACGACCACAAATTCTTAGGTAGTGTAGAATCTGACATCATACTCCTAATCATATCTATTAACGTCCTATTGC
The DNA here is from genome assembly GCA_033356055.1 of Carex pumila. Taxonomy (NCBI): domain Eukaryota; kingdom Viridiplantae; phylum Streptophyta; class Magnoliopsida; order Poales; family Cyperaceae; genus Carex; species Carex pumila. Next base: position 3,389 of record JARJHM010000383.1, on the reverse strand, counting down.
GCCTTTCTGCTACACCATTTTGCTGTGGTGTACCTGGCATTGTGTATTGCGCACATATGCCATGACTTTCGAGGAATTTTGCAAATGGACCTGGACACTGGCCTGACTCATTATATTTACCATAATATTCACCACCTCTATCAGACCTTATGATTTTCACCTTTTTATCTAATTGCCTCTCAACTTCCTTTACAAATGTCTCAAGGACATTCACAGATTGAGATTTTTCATGAAGCAAATAGACATAACCATAACGGGAAAAATCGTCAATAAAAGTGATGAAATACTTTTCTCCATTAAAGGCTGGAGTGTCCATAAGTCCGCAAATATCAGTGTGTATTATTTCAAGAAGCTGGTTGCTTCTAGTGGCTCCTTTCTTATTATGTTTGGTTTGTTTACCTTTAATACAATCCACACATAATTCTAGATCACTAAAGTCCAAATTTGACAAAATTTCATTACTTACTAATCTCATCATTCTTTCTTTGGATATATGACCTAGTCTTTTATGCCACAAGAAAGCAGAATTTTCATTCAACATGCTACGTTTGCATCCAACATTATTTACTACATTCAGCAAGGAATTCGCATAAGTGTCATTCAGTTTCAATTTATATAAACCATCAATTAGAATACCAGAACCAACATTATCAGTATTCTTATATAAATCAAAACTACCAGATCCAAACATACATCTAAAACCAGAAATATCCAACTTACTTACGGAAATAAGGTTTCTAGATAATGAAGGTACATAAAGGGTACTGTATAAGTCTAATACATATCCACTTTCTAGAATTAGACGATAAGTCCCAATGCCTTCAATTGAAGATTTCATTCCGTTTACCATAAAGAGAAAACGATCTTCATTTGGATTTATGGTTCGGATCGTAAGAAATCCCTGCATATTATTTGAAACATGAGTTGTAGCACCAGTATCAAGCCACCATGTATTAATAGGAACTTCAACTAAATTTGATTCAAAACATACGAAGGATAGATAATTACCTTTCTTTTCGAACCAAGCTATCCTTTTCGGACAGTCACTTTGATAATGTCCTTTCTTTTTACAGAAATGACATTGAACATCCTTTAGTTCCTTCTTTTCCTTATCCTGCCCATTCTTAGCAGGTGCCTTTTTCTTCTTGAAATGACTTGATTTTACTTTCTTTTCTTTACCAGCTTTATTACTCACGAAACTTACTGAGTGATTCACTTGATTTTTCAAACGTCCTTCTTCCTGAACAAGTCTACTGGCCAATTCATTAACATTCCACTTATCCTTTATAGTGTTATAGTTAATCTGAAAAGGTCCATATTCAGTAGGTAGCGAGTTCAGGATAAACTGGACAAGAAAAGAATCCTCTACTTTAAGTCCCAGGGAGTTTAACCTTGCTGCAAGATTAGTCATCTCTATAATGTGCTCTTGCATAGTTCGCGACCCATCAAACTTCATGGTCGTGAGTTCTGCCATAAGAGTACCAGTGAGTGACTTATCAGCTGAACGAAATCGCTCTTCCACAAATTGCATATATTCCTTAGCACTTTCTGTTTGTGGAATTGTTGACTTGATGTTGTTAGCAACAGTCATCTTAATAAACATAAGGCTCAATCTGTTACTGCGTTCCCATGCTTTATGGTGTGATTTTTCTGCCTCAGTACTATCTGTTTTAAGATCAGCAGGTTTATTCTCAAGGAGTGCTAAGTCGAGATCCTGAACACCTAAATGGAAATTGACTTGTTCTCTCCATTCAGAAAAATTAACACCAGTGAACAATGTAACAGATGAAGCATGTGCATTCATGGGAACTACTGCAAATTAAAAAATGAAATAACTATAAGCTCATAACTAACGCAATTTAGATATAGACATAATAGTATAATATAGCACTCCTTTGGGTAGATACTATCTTATACTTAACATAATTAAATACCAAAACATAAGTAGGTAATAAATATATTCAATTAAATAGAACTGACATCTTTGGATGATCAATATTTATTTAATCAAAATATCTATTAAACCTCATCATGTCAACTAGTTATAGAATAAGACTTTCCTTTGAGTAAGTTCTCAGGTTCTATCATTAGTGACGCCAGTTTTAATTGGTATTATTATAACTGGCAATTTCTATCAATAATCATTATGTCACTTATGCATTAAATGATTATTCTGATTTTGACCACTTTGGTGATTAACAAAATCAAAATCTCATGTGCATAAATGACTTATAATACTTTATGCAAAACAATCAGTCACAGAACAATTACTTTTATGCCCAAATTTCAAACAATTATTTTGTACCAGTAAACTTTAATCGTGCAAAGTCAAAACAGTAAATGATGCACGAAAAGACCCTAAAAACTCTGAAATTGTAAAAAAAAAATTCAAAAAATCTATATCCGACGGTCGGATCGTACTGGAAAGTAAGTTAGCTTGGATTTGGGGCTGTGGAGCTCATGTCAAAATTTCAGTCCGATCCGACGGACAGATCAAAAGTTATGCCCCTTGGCATGTGCAGGACTTGATTAACCATCATGAGTAAAGCATAGAACAGATCAATTGCAATCATAGGAAATATTCAGTTATTGATTGGTGGCTCTGATACCAAATGTTAAATCTTTATGCTCTTTGAGATCTTTCATGATTAATTATTAACAATACAATTAACAGCCCAAAGATCACCAATACCGAATATTTCACAAACAAAACTTAATATGATTTATTGTTCAAGATGACATACCTTGATTAACAGCGGAAGATGTAATGGCTGCCATCTTCTTTCTTCTGACTCCTGACGGTTACTCTTCCTGTTAGAATTCGGTTTCTCTCTCTAACCCTATTTCTTTATGCATTTCTTGATGGAGAAGAATGCGACTCTTTTCAGGGAGAGAGAGGACCCAATCCTTTATATAACATTTAACTCTAAATCTGGTACGTCCATCATATACCAATTCAACGCTTAAGATTAATCACAGATCTAATGCTCTATTTATGACTTAATTAATCGGGTCACATTAATATTAGAAACTGCATAACGTTAAAAGTAAATGAGCCATTTGCAGTTTCTAATAGCAGATTTCTAACATAAACCTTTTGAGACATTCCTCAAGAAGTTTCCTAATTTTTAAAAATATTTATTTGCTCAACCCCTCTCACTTTTTAATAACTTGTTCTGCTAGCTTACCCCAACCCCCGCGCAATAACCTCCTACTTAACACCAATATTATAATTTCCTGGTGATGAGTGGTAATTGTTGATTTTTTTTTGCAAGTTTTAACAATGACTCTGTTCATTTTTTACAAAGACCCCATTAATTTATGAGTATGTTGAGTACGTTTGTCTTTGTTTCAATCCTCTTACTATTAGTTTTGTACTGATTTAATTA